>WSXT02060113.1:0-12672 GCA_011762715.2 Neuroterus valhalla
AAGATTTTGTTATGAAAAATTATTTGTTTATTGACGGCAAAAGACGTATTATGCATCTAGAATAAGTTTTACGCACTTACTTTAGACACAAACTTCGAAATGTGGCCGTACTCCTACTTTACGTACACTCAGGTGCCACTATGCAGAAAAAGTGCACTTTGCAAGGTCATATCTCGTGACCTATTAGGGCTTGGACACTTTTTTTTTTTAACTTACGCTGAATCCACTCTACTTTTATTGAATTCTTATGATTTTTGTTGTAAGAATCGCGGGAAACAAGATATTCTTTAAAAACCGGTTTTGGTCAAAAATGCCCGAAAAGGGGGAATTTTCGAAACCTTGCAATTCCTGAACTAATAGGGCTAGAAGACTTTCTTTTTTTTTAGATGTACGCAAATTTTTGTTCACTCTATTTCATCTTTTATCAACATTGACGTAAACTTAACCTGGAACATAGTTAAAACATAGTTTTTTTTTGAATCAAAGGAAATTGAGTCTTCTCTAACTCACCTGTGGAACACTTATCTGTAAAGTAATTAGGAAGAAAGGTATAGAGTGGTTTTTGAGACTTAGCGATTTTCGCTGAAAATTCAAAAAATTGGGCAATTTTCAATGTATCATAACTCGGAACCTCTTGAAGATAGCGGATTATTTTTTGAACAAAATTTTCTCATAATTTAGTTTTCTTTCTTTCACCTGTTGAACATTTTGCTCTACGATAGAATGGGAATTGACCGTACACGCAAACGCAAAATTTGGAAGTGTTTCCAAAAAAAAAAGGGTTCCCCCTCCTAATCGAGGACACTTCTTTGATACAAAGAGGACCCCTTAATGAAGCGTTCTCAAAAAAAAAAAATTGGAAAAAGGAATTTTTCGGGAATTTTACTCATTTTTCCGACGCAATGCCTGGACTATTTCCTTTTTCCACGGATATGCTTTTTGCCATCAATTTTGCATGTGAACCTATGTAAATAACCTATGTAAATGTAATTACAAAAGCAAAGGGGCCGGACAACGGACGGCTGATATATTTTCTTTAATTTCCAAAGTTTCCAGCACAAAATGTTTTTTACTTTGAAATAAGCAGTACGAGTCAAATTTTGACTGCGTCATTGAGTCATGTTCAGGCAAACCTCATTTTGTTACTGCAACATAATTGTTAACCTACAATAATTCACAATGGTTCTACTTGCATTTGTTTATTAAATTTCCTTATAGAAATTACAAATTTTTGCCCATTAGCTAAACATTGTAGCCGAGTTTTACTGAAAATTTATTAATAACTGATTCCTTTTGAAAAAACGAAATCTATCTGTTGAAAAGTACCGAAATGATGAATTTTATATCAAGTTTATTCAAACGATTATGATTTATTTTTTAATATCCAACTATTAAAGTAAGAAGTATTGGTGCCAGTATACTAGAAGTTGATTTTGCACAACGAAAATTTCGCGTAATACAAGTGATCGTATTAATTTCTTTACGGATTTTGTCCAAACAATTTACTATTATTGTCCTACATTAATGAAACGAAAAAAAAATCTGTTTGCAAGATATTCATTGTCGATTCTGTTAGAAACACGAAACCAATCTTTTTAGATGAGGAAATGATGCATTTTTTTCGGCAATCAAGGAATGGTGTTGTCCTTTTACAAGTCAAACGTTTCAACAATTGTCAAAGCTTGTTTGTATATCTAATACTGCATGACGTCAAGTTTGATCAGTTTTCGCACAAATTACAAGTAGCTCTGATATAATATTCTCTTTTTAAACGCATTTCATGTCATGTGGTCATAGAGTGAGTGTATTTCTGGAAAATATAATGACCGCGAGTCAGTTTACGGTACTTAAAAATGCATTCAAAACTTGAATTTTATTGCCTAATCCATTATTCTCAAATGCATGAAGTTGACCAGTCTAAAAAGGACTAAAAGCAGAAAGTAATCTTTGTTAATATTCGAAACATAAATGTATGTTTCAGTTTGCTCATCACTGCGCTGGGTCATATCAAACTCACAGATTTCGGTCTCAGTAAAATGGGCCTCATGTCCTGTAAGTATCAGTTTGAAACTTTTTATAAATAAAATTGTAAAATGCGGGTTGATGAATTTGAATAATCTTTGCAAGTGGCGACCAATCTGTACGAGGGTTACTTGGATAGAGATACAAGGCAGTTTTCGGATAAGCAAGTGTTCGGTACACCAGAGTACATTGCGCCAGAAGTTATTCTCCGTCAAGGATATGGAAAACCAGTAGATTGGTGGTCTATGGGAATCGTACTTTATGAGTTCCTTATTGGTTGCGTGCCTTTCTTTGGAGAAACACCGGAAGAGTTGTTTGCGCATACTGTGAATGGTAATTTAGAAGGAAAAAGTGATTTCCAAGGTATAGATTAGGTTTGTGCAATGTCCCAACTTTTTATTTTTTGCTTTTCAAGATGACATCGAATGGCCTGATGAAGAAGATTGGCCAGTGCAGCCGGAGGCAAAAGATATCATAACTGCGTTATTACAACAAAGTCCCAGAGATCGATTAGGAACTGGCGGTTCTCACGATGTTAAAGATCATCCCTATTTCTATGGAGTTAATTGGAATAGTCTTCTTCGACAAAAAGCCGAATTCGTCCCTCAGTTGTCAAACGACGAGGATACCAGTTACTTTGATAGTGAGAATCCCTGCATTATCCGAACTTACTTTTCATGCTCTCTTTGGAACGAAGTTCCTTATGGCGTGTCACACTACACACACTTGGCGCATGGGGGCTAGGCGGAAGAAAGTGTAACAGAGACCAAATCGCGCCACAAAATGTCGATACTCTTGCTATAGTACGTTACAGCCATGCGTGTACTGTATAGCACGCCCATGGCTGTTTGGTTACCTTCAATATTCTTTGCAAACATTAGTCAGTTTTTTTTTGTTAATAAACATGAACTGTGAAAGTGATGTAGGAGAAGTTGAAGACAGTAATGATAAAGTCAAGTAAGTTACAGTGTTAAAGTGACTAAAATTGATATTTACTTTAAACTTCAAATCTTGAATATCTAGGAGATCAGATAGATATATGAGGTATTTAGCACAGCCACTTGTTGTTTGTATATCTATTTTTTATTTCCATTAATAATAAAAAAATAATCAGTTGAAATAAAGGATAATAAAATTATAAACATAATGAATTTGTTGTAAATTATGGTAACTTACTTTTTATTTTTATGTGCATAATCATACATTTTGTATGAACATCTTATTCAGCACTTTTATTGACATAGCCCACGCATAAAGAAAGGGTTGGTTAAGAGTGTTATGAGTATAATATATTATATTTATAGACTTGGTAATTGATAATTAATATGTACTGATTATTTTTATATGAGTGATCCTTCTTATAAGTTTTGTCAAATTTAATTTGTTAATTGGTTTAATAGACTGGATTTGTATTCATGATACGAATATATTCTAGGAGCTCAGATAGATATACATAGATGGATTCAATAGGCTGGGTTTGTTTTAATGTTACGAATATTTTGTAGGAGATCAGAACTTCTTCAAGTCTTTCAACGACATAGCCCACATACTTAAAAATATTTGGTAAACAATATTGCCTTTGCCTATTATATTTATAAGTAGATGAACTTCGTTCCAACCGGGTGTCCCAACCACACCTCATTACTTTTGTTTTGATTTTTTCTACGTAATCTAATCTTGCATTATTTTTAGCTCGAATGGACCGTTACAATCACGATTTAGGAGATGATACAGACGATACTGATGACTCGCCTCTATTCGGCTCCTTCTCCTCCTACTCGCCACAATCGCGCAAGATTTCTCAAACACGTCCTCAGCCTCCTGCAGAATCTGATTTAGATTTCACAAAAAAGGAATTATTCCCCAGCAAAGTCGAACAAACAATCTCACAGTTGTCTCCCAGTTCCTCAGCCTCGGTTTCCCCGCCATCAAAACTGGCAGATAAAATTCAAAGCATTGAAAAAACCACTCCCAATAAAAGCAGCCCTCTGGCCAAATCTGAAAAGTCTGATTCTTCATTCGGAAGCCCTGCTACAATCACTGCTGGAGAATCACAATCATCGGTCGTCAAAAGTGATACAGCAGGAGGAACTTTAATCTGCCTCAGTACTCCGGATTCCTCACAAACAGAGTCGGATGATATTAGCCCCCAGATCCAGAGAAAGCGACACGTACATTCCCGAGACAAGCTACCCAGGTTCAGTATATCCATTCACGGTGATGAAACGTGAGTCATGTGACATTGGCCAAGTATTTTTTATTTTTTTATAAAATGCTGTATCAAGTTTCATAAAAATTTCTTGAATCATTCAAACTTTTATTTATGATTTACTTCTGATTTAATTTCACATTCCATCAAGAGTTTTTTTATTCTGAATTTATCATATTTTGTTATTATTTGTCTGCATTGTCATGTTACATTGTAATTTTGCGTTGTTATTGGTAACATTCAGCAAAGACAAAATTTTGTATCCATATGATAAAAATGCTAATCAAATTATTTTATAATTTTCAGATTGGATTTGGCAGCAGCTCATAGAGATGCAGTAGACGACAAACATAGTTCAAGTACAGACTCTTTCGAATCATTCACAACAGCGCTGCCTCTTTTGCCAACCGGAAAGCAAAAGTCCCGGTCCGTTATCAAATCTGCATCGACTAGTGGACTATCTTTGGTCATACCGACTAGCGACTTTTCTTGTGAGTATATGCAAGGAATTTCTAGTTCAACTTGGAAAAGTCATTGACAGTTGACGTTTCGAAATTGACATTTTTATGAAAGTCGCTACTTGGAAAAAATTCCATCTATTGTTTCTTCTTCAGTTTTTTTATCCTTCCCCAGGTCACCGAAATTTGAAGATTTGAACCTTGCAAAACTTTTATAATAAGTTACAATATTAAAACTTGATTACTCTTGAATGCAAACATTTCAAGTTGAAAGCGTAAGTCAAGTAGTTTTGTTTTAAAGGCCTCAAAATTTAATAATTTATGAAAACCTATTTAGAGTGTGAAGAAAAATGGTGGAATATACCTATATATTTATGGAACAGATATATTCCATGGAACAAATTTTTGAAAGAAAAAAATGCGGAAAAAAACAGTAACCTTTTGTTCCTAAAAATATTGTTTATTGTACTAATCATTTATCCAACATTTCTTGGCAACATTTCTAATATTCTTGAGGTTGAGCAATATCCGTTGGGTTTCAAATTTACAATTGAAAACATGATCAAAGATTGAAATAACCATAAAGTAAGTATTAAATAAAATGAAGAAGTATGGGAAATCATTCTTGGTTACTTTAAAACCACAATTTCATTTATAAATACTCGAGTTAAACGTTTATTGGACATGGTACATTTTAATTCTCAAAATATTAGATCTATTTCAATGCATTCTTTGTTGCATTTGATATACGAGTTGTATAATAAATGTGATATTTCTCAACATTTAATTGGGAAAAAATTCGTTTCCTCGACAGACTGCGTTCATAACAAAGAACCTGTCATTAGGTTATTTTGGTATCTCTTATCTTCAAAATGAATTTATCGTCGTGCATGCTGAATAATTAAAACAAAAGGACTATACACATATAGTATTTGATTAAATTCCCCAAATAGGTTAGTTTCATATCCTCTCCTGGACGTTTCATAGCAGGTTTTTCAAGATTCGTATGGCCAATATAAACTCCACCAGAATCCATTGCAATTTCGTGCTTTACGAAATGTCAGATTATTTGTTATGACAGCAGTCTGTCAAGGGAACGAATTTTTCTCCAAATTGAAAGCATTCAGCGATTAGAGCGCTACCGTCGTATGTGATCTGAACTTGAACCTATGAAAATATTAAAAAGAAAGTCGAATCCAAAAAGAAGGGAACATGCAACGTTTTTTCATCCGACGCTTCAATCATTGAGCATCCCAACTCTCATGCGACATCTTAATATCAATTTCCAACGCTAATTGTCCCGCGCGCGCATGATAATGCTACCCAATTTTCCCATTAATATTCCTTATTTTTTTACTCTAGATGAAGCTTCAGGGGTCAATAAACATATCGAATCACCAGGTGGATCATCAACTGCATCTTCACGTGATACTTCGCCTTGTCGAGAGTT
This sequence comes from Neuroterus valhalla, assembly GCA_011762715.2. NCBI lineage: Eukaryota > Metazoa > Arthropoda > Insecta > Hymenoptera > Cynipidae > Neuroterus > Neuroterus valhalla. The sequence goes on from WSXT02060113.1 coordinate 6,140, forward strand.
GAGTCCGCTTGTAACAAGTCTAAAGCCTCCAATTATAATTCGAAGAGGCCCACGAGGTTTTGGATTCACGGTTCACACGATAAGAGTTTATTACGGCGACAGTGACTTTTACACGATGCATCACTTGGTTATGGTAAAATTAAAATATCTAGGCTAATATTCATGTCAGCCTAGTCATAATTATGTTTGCAATCTCACTTTTTTTTTCTTTAATTGATTTACAGGCAGTAGATCAGTCCAGCCCTGCCTTCGAGGCTGGTTTAAGACCCGGAGATTTGATAACTCATATAAATGGAGAGCCAGTTCAAGGCTTGTATCATACTCAAGTATTGCAGCTAATGTTGAGTGGTGGAGACCACGTGACTTTGAGAAGTACGCCGCTCGAAAATACGAGCATCAAATCCGGTGGTCGAAAGCGGGAACCTACACAGAGTAAAATGGCGAGAAAAACTTTGCACAGGCAGCGAAAGCAGAAACGGGATCATTCTGACAAGAAGCGGAAAACCTCACTCTTCAGAAGAATTAGCTCAAAACGTGCCAGCGTCGAGATGCAACAGGCATGTAGAATTTAAATGATTCATTAAGAATCAAAGCCTCAAGACTGTCAGCACACGCAAAACTATTTGTGTGTTTACGAAAAGACGATTTCTTTAATTTGCACTTTGTACAGTAGAAAGTTCTGAAGAAAGTTTACGATCATTTTAATATTTACACTTTAGTGATCAAGAGTTGTACATGACACCTACACATTAGCTATGCTAAGCGCAATTTTTTCTTTCATTGCAGCCATTAAGTATCAGTTGTCCCTTGTCAGCACCCATTCTACCCAGCGACAGCAAACCTCCACTTATGGTATGATTTCTCGTACATTTTGTCACGTTTTATCAGTTTGTATCACGTATAATTTCATGATTCATTTGTATTGTTCCAAGAAGGCACACATTTTTTATGTTAATGCTCCTATCCTCGAACGCTTCTTTATGTTGCCAGGTTTGTTACAAAAGTTTGATTTAAAAATTCCATGACTTTCAGGTTTTTCACATTTATTGGATTCTGATCAGTTTTCATTAAGGACCATTCAATTATTATGTAAGCATTCCAAGAGAAATTCTCAAACGACCCCTCAATATTAATATAAATTTTCTCATAAGTTTAGAATTTTCATAATCATATCGAGGGCTTGACCACTCGACTTTTGAGTTTATACCAAATTACGAGATTTGGATGGTTTCAAAATATTTCAAAATTTTCACCAAGCTTTTGTATCAAATTTAGATAGCAATCAACTCCTGGATAATATTATTTGTATTGCAAAAAAAAGAAGACAATTTGTATCAATTCGGAATTTTTGAATTCCAAGACTTTGGGTCTCGTGCAAACCTTGGCTGTGTCTTCAATCATGTAGTATCAATATCATAGATCTGAAGGATACTTTTGAATAAACAGCATTACTTAATAAACAAAACATAAGTTGAAATCTCGACAAACTTGTGAAATGAAAAAAAAAGTACGAGGATGCATTTTTAAATTGCAGATGGCAGTTGGGATGTGCTCTCCTTCAATGGTATCAGCCAGTCGATCATTCCAGTCATTCACGCGGTCTCTTTCTGCGCAGCAAGATTCATTTCTTCACTACGGAGGGTCTTCAAAGTCTGCTTGTAATCCGTCCTCGTCGACGAACCGTCCCAGCACCGAATCTTATCACTCTGCAGGAACTTCAAGTCCGTGCTCTAGTCCCAACTCTTCATCTCCAGGCTCCAGTACTTCCATCGTAAACATGTCGAATATGTCCAGCCAGTCCCATTATCAGAGGCCGAGTACTTTGCACGGTTTGAAGCACAAGCTCCACACTGCTGCTAAAAATATTCACTCTCCTAATCGCAGAAAATCTGTGGGACATATACCGCTATCGCCTTTGGCAAGAACTCCTAGTCCTTCACCTATTCCCGCTAGTCCCACCAGGAGTCCCAGTCCTTTGACATTTCCAACTGGACATCAGCCGGGCAGTTCCAACACTACTCAGTCGTATAGTCCAGGTACGATTTTTCTTGCAAGTATATATGGTAGAGCAATCTTTCAGTAAAAGTAACATTAGGATACTGATTTTGAAAATCTTCCTCTAATTTTAAAATTGCTAACCGTTTCGGAATCCCTTTTTTTTATCAAGCAAAACATGATAATTTATTAAAAATATAAAACATCACTAAACATGATTCGTTTTGATGTTTCAGGAGTGTCAATGTCAACTCCGAACAATCAAAAGAAAAGTTTCAATCGACCAAAATCTGCAGAGCCTGGCTCGCCCTTATTAAGACGTGCACTTAGTCCAGACAGACTGCATCCCCGTTCGGCCGAGAACAAAACTTCAATCTCACCATTAGCAAATACTGTAGTTAAAGTTATTCCGCGCGCAACGATAGTGCAAACGTCCAGTACTGAAGCTCTAGAACAAGTAGGTGATACTACTAAAGAAAGTAATGAATCCAAGTCTGATAAAAACTTAGTAAGTGAACAGAAAGTGGCACCCGATTATTCTAAGCTAACTCATGGGATATCGATTAATATTGGAAACGTGGGCATGTCAAATTCGTGCGGAAGCACTCAGTTGCCAAGAATTGCAGAGGAAAAAGATTCACCGACTGGCACCAAAAGCGACGACTATTCTGCAAGAGTAGGCGAAATATCTGAAAACCGAGCGAGAGATTTTAAAGCAAACACTCGACAAGTTTTTGAACCAGTGAAAATTAAACATCTTGTAGAAAGTAAGGATGAAACATCGACTGATAAAGTGTCTACATCTTTCCATAAGAAATTAAACGAAAAAAGCAAAGGGTCTTCAACAAACTTTGATAAACATACTGCAAGCTCCTCGTCTTTGTCGGGTAAGCCCAACACATTCGAAGCATCGATCTCCCATAAAAGCTTCGCAGAAAGCAGTCCAGAGGGTAAAAAAATTGTAAAGCGATACAAGTTTGATGGTTTGAGTTTTGGATCAAGTTTTCACGAAAAGACCAGACAAGAATCGTTAGAAAGCAAGAAAAACAAATAAGTTGGCCTCTGTTCTTTGCTCTTTTCTTGGTTTTAGTTATAGTTCGTAATTTATATTCAGATCTATTCACGTACAAGGCGATTCGATTTCGTTGGTAATCTCTAGTCAAACTTTCAAGAAAGTTCTTTTCGTGTTTAATGAACTGAACGAGAAAAACTAAGAATTCAAATTTGATCAGAAACTTTTTGAGATCCTTTGAAGAGAAACATCACATTCTTATAACAACGGAAGCAAACTCGTATAAAGAAAACTAAAGCTGCTTTGATGCTGATAATTTATTTAGTAGGAAAAACATATTTCAATATGAGGTCGTTCAGCTTTCAAATAACACAGCAGACAGTGTAAATTACACGTTTATAATTAATTGATGTCTTCACATCAAACGAACAATGCCTCCGATTCTTATCTCGTATTGTACTGTCTGTTGAATCAACGTATAGGTAATTCACTTCGAAAATATTTACTCCTTGAAATGACTGCTTGAAATTCAAAGCGGTCGATTTAGTCTCGACCCGAGCGCTTCGCGTTTGTAGCCTACTTTATCTACGCTTAGTGCTCGGCATAGACGCTTTGCGATCGATGCGAGCAATCAGCAAGCGAGTAAAAATTCAGCATTATTATAAAAGTACTCGAAAGTATTTAGAACCTCATCAGGTTGGAATTTGGAACATTATCACATTTTTTAAGGGTCTGATAAATTAAGGTTTATTCATTATATTCTGAAAATTGACTCTTCAAGCGAGTAAAATCATTTAATACAGAAATTTTTAAGGGTTTTAAATTCAAAAAGCGAACTGATGCAGAATGCTTAAGCTTTGATGAAACACGATCGAGATTATGATCGAATGATCCTCTGAATTTTATGAAACTGCTTTCAGTGCCAATCACTCTTGATATACGAGCACGAAATAATATTAATTATCGTACAAGAATAATATGAGCTCCTAACACTTGAGTGGATATATCCAAGGAAATGTATTAATGTCGAATTTCTACACTGTAAATATGTAAATGTTCCTACGAATATACGCTAGATAGTGGTTTCAGGTATATCTGAAAACTTCCTTGACTCAATGAAGCTCATGGAGCACCTAAAAACGCAGGTAACAGCGAATCTCCGTCCTCGAGTTCCTCTGTTTTTGAAGTGAGATTTTTGCGCTTTTGCTTAAAATTAAAACTCGAGTTTCACTCTTGATGATGAATTTAGTATTAAAAATTTAAATGCTCAAGAACTGACAGCAGTCGGATTGCCGTTCAGTGTCTTTCGTCGTGTGATAAATTTACAAGGTGAGAGACTTGCAAGTTTTCGGATTAGGCTGATCACTATCCTCTTTACATTTATCGCTAGCCGTAAGATTCTCTCTTACCTTATCTAATCTACCTTCAAATTTAAAATCGCATATCGTATCTGAACGTTAGTGCAAAAAAGTCTTTATTATAAAAGTATGATTCTGTACTCCTTTTAGAGTAAGAAAAGAAGTTTGGTAAAATATGTGAAAAACAGTTTTGATCAGAAAAATTCTGAATTTTCTCGACTTTTGGAATGAAAAGATTAAGTTAGTTTTCAAGAAGCAGTTTTGGCTTCAAAGTTTTTCTTGGTAAGCATGTATTGATGCGCTGGTCGCTGAAGTTTTTATTGGTGCCGTTTATTATGAATAAAATGCATCTTTTTGTAGATTCAATTGTTGCAATTCAGTTTGCATGTCTATCTGTTTTGTTGATTGGAATTTTCGAAATAGCAATTGATAGGCTTTGAAATTAGTTTAAAATTTGATTCAATTGAAAAAGAAAAATTTCTTCAAAATTTAGCCCTCAAAGCTTTTTCTGGAACTGAATCTTTACATTTCGCAGAGATGACGATTTCAAATGTTTTCAACCTCATGGTGATATATCTTTCCAATTCTTGAGTTTAAATACTTTAAAATTCGGCCTCATTTAATTAGGACCCTCGAAATTTTCAATTTCTTTAAATTCCTGTCAAGAAACTAGACTATACTAAAAAGTGTTGATTAGTTTATAAAATATTTTGTGTTGAAATTGGCAGTCCGTTGTATGATTAATATTATAGAGAAAATTGGTGAAGTTTTTAAAAAGTCAGAGACTACTAGAATGTTCCTAGACAGATGGCTGTTTTGATTGAGAAAAGGGAAGAGCACGTTCTATTGTTAATCAGAAATTTTTGTTATCTATTTCACATTGAATTGTGAAGTATGATATCAGAAGCGGAATTATTAATTACAACTAGTAAATTGAATAGTTGCAATTGTAAGATGCGGATATGGACTACCTTACAATCTACATTATCATGTAGACATGAACGAATAGAAAGGAATTTGATGTATTTTGAATAATTTTCAAAGCATAATTTTGTGTTATTTTTAGAAATATACTAGGTCCAGAAGAGTTTAAAACTACAAGTTTTTAATCAAGGTTCATCATAGTAGTAATATTATTTCTTCTGCTTCTGTTCGAAAACTTTTAGAAGATGTAGATCTGAAAAAATGCTTCCGGAAAGATTCGTGGTTTCGAGGAGAATGTATGTGATAAGTATGTAGGCAGTATGTAAATTGTATTTGGCTTTTCTAGTGCACCTTATTTTTTTAATGTGCTCCCTTCTACGCGTATGTTTCATCTTGGAAAATGAGGCGAACTCAGTTATATACGTGCATAATATTGTCAATAATAAAATATCCTCTCAAAGTAAATAAGTCTTAGGTGTTTTCATTTATAGCAGTAAAGTACAGTAACTGTTGTTCGTTATAATTCCCATTGGAGCGACATTGTAAATGAATCTGATGTTTTGTAATAAAACGTTACGAAAATATATTCAATCTGATATTTATTCCCTTTTGATAAAATAACACAGCAGTGTACCTTTTACTGCGCATGTATACGTTATATTTTAATAACTAAAGCTATTTAAAATAAAACGTTCTCAGTAACTATTAAAAAAACATGAAATCTTGGATATATCATTCATCATTTTGGTTCGTTCAGATAGCAGAAGGAACGAACGATATTTGAGAAGAGTAAATTAAAAAATTACAATATTTTGATTATTCCAAATTTCACATTGAAAAAAATAAACAAATCTGAAACAATCTTGCATATCACGTTTCATCAAATTCTTACAACAGCAAAATTCGTATTCAAAAATTTTTGCCTTTTATTGTCTGCAGAGATTATTAACTTGTTACGTCAATACCCGAAAATATTCTTTTAAAAAACACTTACATGAGCACGTTTGAATAAAAATTTACATCTAAATTCAAAAAATGTACAAACCTGTTTTAACGAGATCGAATAAGTGCTATTGGCGCATGCGCAAAGACAATCTATGTTTATGTACTGGCTTGTCTCCACTATTTATAATATCTCTATATTCTCTATGGGTCTACTGGCGCCCACACTTTGACGGACGCTCCCATGTTAAATCTTATGGAGCAAAAGTTAGTACCGTGGCGGCCACGGTCCCTATTGCGGG
>WSXT02060134.1:0-12671 GCA_011762715.2 Neuroterus valhalla
GAATGATTCGCGATTAATTAAAAACTAGAGGGGTGATATACGCAGCAATCAAAAGGCAACCACTAACGAAGAAATCGCATAAGGAGTTTTCGACTTGAAAAGAAATTGCATAACTCTACGATTCCGCGAAGTCGTAAAGCAAGTTACCTTGCCGTTGAAACTTTATTTAGCGATTTATCGTGACTCACGGGAGCGTTAAATGTTTCTCGGTGCAACGAATATTTCATGCAGTCTCCTCCACTCCGTTACCCTCCGACCTTCTTCCACCTCCAACTTCCTTCCGTTGCGATAAAAATTCTCAGACCGTTTTACGCGTGTCAAGAAAAATTACGGGTTGACAAAAGAGTGGAACGTCAAATTTGTCCGGTGGACGACGCGACGCTACGTCGGGAGGGTTCAAATGACGTGAAAATCCCTGGGAATACATTTTCTTCGACCATTTTACGATTCACGAACACTTTTTCGTATATCAGAGGTTATTATTCAATTTCAAAAGTTTATAGCCGTTGCAACTATTTGCACCATATACGTTCAAAATTTACATATTCACTTCGATGAAATATCAGTCTCAACGGTATGATCCCTTTTTACATTCTCATCAGAGAAGGTATTAGATTTGTGTGAAATTTTACCCTCCCAGTTTTTGTCAAATGTCCACGTTTTGAGACCCCCTGAACCCGAAAAACAGGTTTTTAGGAATGTTTCTGTCTGTCTGTCTGTATGTCTGTCTGTCTGTGAGCACGATAACTCTCGAAAAAACTAATCGATTTGATTGGCCTTTGCTACACTATTCCAGTGTCAGCAACTGGAGGTCAAGTTCGTTAGCCAGATATTTTGGATCAAAAATGATAGGGGGGGAGCATTTTGAAAATTTTTTAGACCATTTTTTTGAAGACTTGATAATTGTAAGTACAGCTTCCTGTAGTGAGTAATAAGTGGAACAATTTATTCCTATGATATTTTTTGATGAGAACAAAATTGTCAGAGTTACGGAATTTTCAAAATTCGAAAATATAAACAAAAATGAGAATTCTTAGTTAAGTAACGAAAGATATGAAAAAAGTATAGAAGAAAAAATGTTTCTTTTTGGAAGCCCTACAGGGTGCACTTCACAACTTTTTGAATTTTCTCAAAAAATCAAAAATTCAAATTTTGATCGCACAAAAAAAATGGAAAATAATCTGTGAACTCAAAAACTTCCGAAAGAATGATGATATTCGATCGTGCTTTGGCAACCATTTTTAGGGACCAAAAATACAAGTCGAGTTTGTTAATCAGCTGTTTTGGATCAGAAATGAGAGATAGGGAGCACTTTGAAGAATTTTTTGGATTTTTTTCTCCAAGACTCAAAAATTTCAAGTACGGTTCCTTGTAGTAGGTAAAAAGCAGTTTATCCTCATGATTTTTTTTATCAAAACCAAATTGTCAGAGTTCTGACATTTTCAAAATTCATAAATATAAATGAAAATGATAATTTTCAGCCAAGTAACGCTAGAATGAAAAGAAAGTGACAGAGCAAAAATGTTTCTTCTTGGGAGCCCTACAAGATTGTGAGAACGACTTTTTGAATTTTCTGAAAAAATCGAAAAATCCATTTTTGATCGCACAAAAAAAAATGGAAAATAATCTGTGAACTCGATAACTTTCGAAAGAATGATCATATTCGATCGTGCTTTGGAACCCATTTTCAGGGACCAAAAATACAAGTCAAGTTCATTAACCAGCTGTTTTGGATCAAAAATAAAAAGAGGGGGAGCATTTTGAAAAAAAAATTTGACTTTTTTTTCCAAGACCAAAAAATTTTAAGTACGATTTCTTGTAATAGGTAAAAAGTGAAACAATTTATCCTCATGATTTTTTTTTATAAAAACCAAATTGCCAGAGTTGTGGCATTTTCAAAATCCGGAAATAGGAAAGAAAATGAGAATTTTTACGCAAACAACGCAAGATATGAAAAAAGGTTTGAAGAAAAAAATGTTAATTTTCGTAAGCCCTCCAGAATGATCTTTACAACGTTTCGAGTTTTCTAAAAAGATCGAAAATTCAAAGTTCAGTCGCACAAAAAATAGTGAAAAATAGAAAGATTCATGTTTTGGTCAAACTATTTAAGGTACGGGAAAATGTAAATGAACTGAAATTGTGCACCAAAAAAAGATCTACAAATTCGGTAGAATTAACTTTTGGATAGGACAAGTGGTTTTTGCTTCATTTATAAAATAAGCATATAAAAAATGAACTTTTTGACAATTGACACAAGCTTCGGAAAAAATCAAATTGACGCAAGTTCTTTACCAGGAAAATATCTTTAATATGTTATCAACTTCTTTGAAAGGATATGTATTTTTCATTTCAATCAGGAAAGATAACTATAAAACTCAAATAATAACACTTTTGAAAGAATGACTAAGGCTAACACAGAAGATTGATAAAAGAAAGTTGTTCATCGAATTTCTAGAAAAACTACACAACATGTGAAAAAAATTAGGCAACACAACTTCTCCACTGTTTCGGCCAAACTTTGATCGAGTGCGCAGCACGAGACACGCGATGAGAATGTATTCGTTAAAGCCGGAGAAGCTTTAACAAAAGAGAATTCACACTCATTAATTTAAAGTAGTCGACATTTTGCTTTTGAGTTTCACAAGCTTTCTATACAACTGTAGGAAGGAGGTACAAAGGCCGAGCGCGTAGCGCGAGGTAAACCTATGACCGAGCGCGGAGCGCGAGGTGAGATCACCATCTAGCGCGAAGCGCGAGATCCGAAAGTCGCGCGCCCTAGGCGCGCTCAAATTTGCGAGCGAAGTGAGCCGCGCGCGAAGCGCGCGATGAGAATGTGTCCGCGCAGCGGGCAGATTTTTCTGTATAATTTTGCATTATAAATTTATTATCGCCATCTACTCATTAGGAAAGTATTTAATTTTCTCAGCGTTATCATTTGATAGCACACAAGGGTACCTTTTGTCATTTTGATTTTGAACGAAAAATACAGCATAATTTTTCAGTCTCAATCAAACTGCCTAATTATAGTTAAAAGAAGGATTAAAAATATGTGCCGTGGTATTGAGAAAGCGACCTAACAGATCCTAAAATCGATTTGCAGGTTTTTAATGATTCTGTTGGAGGAAGAAATTCTTTGTCACAATCATTAAAAACCAGCTAATCGATTTTCGGAAGTGTTGGGTCGATTTTTTTGTACTACATCAAACATACAATCAGTGACGAGAAAAATATCAAAAATCGATTCTAACCAGAATCTCCCAAACGCTACTTTCAAACTTATTTTTCCCGCCACAGACGATGAAAATTCGCTTTTTAACACTTTCGGCAGTTCGCGAAGTGACACTTTATACGGCCATATTTTTAAAACCAGCTCAAAACTGCCCTAAAAAGACTGTATACCGCAGTTTCGATGCGCAGTTCGAAGTACGCACCAAAACAGCCATATAAAGTTTTCTTAGTTCGACGCGGTAATATCAATTCATGTTAATAAATTATTAAATGATGTTTGTATTTGTTGACCTGACAAGTTTATTATTAAGATCTCATTTTTTGTGGGTGACAAGGTTTATAAAGTTAAAAAATAATTATTTGATAGTCCAATATGTCTGGGAAGTATTTCCTGTTAATAGTCTTGACGAAGAGAAGCATGAGAAGTTTGGGAGATTCTTATAATATAGCAATGCAATGATTTCACAAAATTTTAGTGTTTGAGTAGTTCTGACATGCCAACTTCCATTTTTTCACTATTAAATTGAATCATTTGGAACAGCATTTACATGGAGTTGATTGAGATATATAGTATAATTATTTTTTCACATCAGCAGATATAAATTTTTTCTTATATGCCATAAACTAAGAATAAAAAAGAATGTAGTTAAGAATCGTTCTTCACTATGAAAGCAATTTTCCGAGTTTTATTCCACTGATCTCATTTTCTATAAAGAATTTGATTAACCTTCTGAAGGACAATGCTTACATTGTGAAACAATGAAAGACAAATAATGTCATCGGAAAAATTTGTGCCTTTTTTGCTTACGCTGAGTGATTATTTGCCACAATTAGCAGTCTGGAAAAAATCTTCACTTCATTTCTGTACCTCGAGAACAATGACTGTCATTAACGTCGCAGAAAAGTAAGTACCCACTTGCAAAATCAGGCCGCGCAAAAAGCTTGACAAAAAGTCGATCCCTCATTCCTTGCTTTTTTCAATATTCTCGACAGTCATCGAACCTGTCCCCTATAACATACAGCAGTGTTGTTTTCTTGAATGTAATTTCTTATGAAAATACCATCAAGATCAATCGAGAAGGGTCTATAACAAGTCATCAACAACGTTTTTTCTTGTATTTAATCTCTCCTCTCATTTTTCACAGTATTGGAAAGGAGAGGAAAAGGATTCTTCCCGAAAAAGGAACAAAAGGAAGAATACAAAATAAGCATTGAAATGAGGATACGAATGAGGGATTTACGTTTAAATATAGGGCAGAGGAATAACTTCCATCAAGTTTTAGTTTCAACTGATCACGTTCCAATTCGTAAAAAAAAACTTGGTATGCATCACTAGGAATGAGCATCAGAGAGGAAGGGAGAAAACAAGAAATAGATTCTCAGAGTGGCAATAGGGAACAGGAATTCCTCATGAGAATAAATATGGAATAGCAGTAGGAAATAAAAATGGAAAATATAAGTGAAGTATATGAATAATAAGAGACAGGAAAATGAGAGGAGAAAACAGGAAATAGAAAAATTTGATGCCGTTTTTGGTAACAAATAATAAAATGATATTGTATAAAGCTGGAAAAAATAGAGAATTTCAACCATGATAGTTGTTATTGCTTAAGCTTGAATCAATCGAACGTTTAATTAATTGATTAATTTTCTAAAATGTAAATACTCAAGTAATGGTAATGTTTCTAATTATCATAATCTAATGGTTTTTTGACACATTTCCACAAGATTGCAAGTCAGATAACTGCAAATGAGAAAAATCTTAATCAAGAAAATATCCAATCAAGTGAAAATTTCTTCATCAAAGAAAACCAGCAGGTGTGAAAAAGCGTTAAACCGTCGTTCACATCGACTGGTAGACCCTTCTCATAAAATCTCTCTTTGACACTTTACTAAGTCGATTGGATGGCTGCAGGAATTTTTGACATCGGGAGCAGGGAAGCGTATTTACTCTTACGTGACCCTCTGATTTAACCAAGACTTTAACAGTAGCTAAACCAATCGTCTCTCTGGATTCGATCACTTTAGTATCTTGTGGCGTAGTTAAGAGAAGAAAGAAGAAAAGAGAAGGGAAGATAAGGGAAGGGAAGAGACCAGAGAAGAAAATCACAATACCCTTGCTTTTGTTGGGTGCCAAATGAGTATGTGGTCTCCCCTGACATTTGTCAAGCCTTAATTTTGTATAATACATACTTGTTGGGGTGGCTTGTGCACATTTTCATCACAACGGAAGGAAGTGTAGACATAATAGGGTCGGAGGCCGAGGGCACCGCGAGGGTGAAGGCGCCTATATTACCATAGTCAAGAATATACTACTCATCGTATATATACACTACAGACTCTTATAGAGGCGTAGGCTTCAGTCCTGGGTTCCGGCATGCAATTGAATTTCACCGATTGATTCAATTACGGGAACAGGGTCAGTCCAATCCGAAGCTCTCGACAGAATACGGATCAGGAGAAGAGACGATTTCAGCCAATTCTTGATGAATTTCTCTATCTACGCTTTTTTACGCTTTTTTTATATTCTGCTTTTTTATACTCTGCTTCTTTTATTCAGGGTAGCTGTTTTTTTTGTCGGAGATGTATACGTGATTTATTCTGTATTGGAAATATTAGCTTCAGTTTATTGCATTCATTTATTCTAGGTTTCTATGCCTTATTCAGTGCCGAAATATATTGATATAACTTCAACGGAAAATGATCAATAATTCCATCCAGATTAGTATCCTGTCCCTTCTTCTCTATGTAACTGAAAAATTCAAATTATTTTAAGGAAACAAAATTTTTTTCGAGTTAGACAAATTGAAGATCATTATCTGGTCTAATTGGACTGGATTTTTTTTGACCGCTATAAAATTTAAATATAAAACCATACGGTTCTATCCTGAATTTTCATTGTCACTTAGTTTGCACTTATTCTGTGCTTGAAGTAATAGGAAATAAATGAAAATTTACTTCAAAAATATAAATAAACCCTGTGGTTGGAAGGTCGCAAACTTTTAACAAGTCCTCAATTTCTATTTCATGTTATTAGAACTAGACGTTTTACTTGTAGAGAAATTAAATGTTTTAAAATAATTTTCCTAAGAGATTCGCGTGAAGAAATTTTCCTAAAAAGATGAAAATCAAAACATACTTATAATCTTACAAATAAGTTAACTTATAAATAAAGGAAAAATAATCAAATATCAAAGGAAAAAGATATGATGTACTGATCATTTAGGAGAAGATTGAAAAGTATAGAACAAGGATAATAATCGAGCCTTAAATAGGTAAGCTTGGGTGACATAATTTGCCTAAGGATAAAGTCTAATCATTTTGATGTTGGAGTCAACGCAGCAGGAGTAGCTAGCGTGTTAGCTCTAATGAGATAATTAAGTTTAGCGGCCTTCTAACTAATTCAGGGTAGCATAAAAATGTCAAGTAGTTCTCGTTTAAGAGCCACCATGAAAGCCATCGTCTCATAGCTTTAGAATAGAATGATCGAACCGATACCATAGCCTTATCCTGAATTAAGAGAAGCATAAAAAATTTTATGCTTAATTTCAATCGATTTTCTCCTTTCCTTATAGACGACATCAGCTCATCCGGTTCATGATCCTTATACCCAATCGGGAATTCAGAACGGTAATTTCACTTGAGCAATAGAATCAACTATCAATTCTTGATTTTGATTTAACTCGACTCTCGGAGGAACTTGGACGAAGTTGATGATAGAATTAGTTTCAAATTCTCGAGTGTAGAGTTCAATGCCTGTCAGGTAAGTTACGAACTGATTGAGGGTTGACATTTTCTTATCGGATTTTGTACTTTGCTTACGTTTGAACAGAAGATTGATTTATTTACTTCAGGGTGGGAATTTCCAAGAGGATTAAAAATTGAGTTATAAATTAATTAATATCATTAGCCCGAATTCTTCAAAATTCACTCTCTTTTTGAAATGGAATATAAAAAATATAAAGTTGGAAACTCCATACCATGACATACTATAATATAATAACATACCTCTACTTCTTTGAAACATTAATATTTGATCTAGATATTATTTTTTGCGATGCTCCATAACAGGGCTTACATTTCTTATACGCTGCGTTTCAGTTAGGAATTAACGTATCATTAAGAGCATTATTAGGACAGAAAGTTTTGAATTTTAGACGGCATATATAGAACTTGAAAAAAACTGTACACAGTTTCATATGGTTTGAAACTCAGTAGGTATGAAGAATTGACATGCAGATATGAATCATGAAAAATTTTGGTTTCTCAGTTTAAAAAACAAATTCCTAGATGCATCTTATTCATTTATAAGTTACAATCCTAATCATAAAACCTCAATATTAAGGAAAGTTCGGTTTTTCTATTTTCAAATTCTTTCGAACAGCTTTTATTTTACAAAATGATGGTGGAAAATTATCATCATTTTTACCTTCTTCTGCGCTTTAAAATATACAATAACAAAAACAAGGATGAGATGTCATTCTGTGGATTAATTTGCTATCAGGATCTTGCAGAAAATTATGAAACCAAATTGAAAATAATAAAAAGATTAATAACAGACACACTGACCATATGATAAATTTTTTAAATTTTTATTTCTATTCCGTTTTTCCGTATTAAGGTTTCACCAGGAAAGAAATAAATATATTCTGCATAATAAAATCGGTTTATTATTTTCATGTTTGAGACCAGAAAAGCTCTGGTTTTATAGATTCAGTATTCCACGTTGAACTTTTAAAGAGCTTTGCGAACTCCACAGGACTTTTCGATCTGTGTTCATTTATTTTCGGAATAAAAACGTAGAGGGTTTATTTACTGAAAAAAATACATTCCTGTTATCTGATTTATACTTGGATTCTTAAACAATTCACGAGGATTCACTTTAGAATGAAATTAATATCTATAGAGTATCAGCTCCTAAAGAATATCTGATTTGTCTTAATAGAAAGGTAAATTATTTGGATATTTGTTAAGAATCGTCATTTATCAGGCAACATTCTACTAGTAGAATTGAATAAGTTGATAATAATAAAAAAGGAGAAATTTATTTCAGACGCATTCTTGAAACAATCATTATTATTATTTTTCCAAATCCATTTATGATCTTGGCTATAATCTTATGCAGTTTATAATAAAAATTGAGGACAAATAAACAAGCTTATATTTTATTTCAAGAATTTATTCCCAACATCACGCAGTTGGCTAGTTTCGATTGAGTTCCACTCGAGAATGCTTTCACATTGAGTTCTATTATTTACATGAAAAAATACCATTTTTCCAGAAAATCATGCGATAAACATGCGACAAAAGTTTTCAGGTTAGAATTGTTCCCCGATTTTATATCTACCACAGAATTAGTATTCTATCTAGATTTGTTTCCAAAATTTAAGAAAAAAATTGAGTATATTCGATAAAAATTGATTTCTTTTCATTCTTTGCATGTATAAGATGTATTCAGAGAATACAAACTCTGATTGAATGATAAGTATTGGATTCTGTTCAGGCAAAAATAAGATCTCAGGATAACGATAATCAATTGTAGAACAAGAAGAAGTCGTAACAATTGATAACTTAATATTTTTGCCATTCCATATCAAAACATTTTTGAAGGATCAAAAAAGGGCTCTTTCACTAAAAGTAAAGTGAGTTCGAATTGATATTTGTCTACCCTCACCATCCCACTGAAAAGATAACGTCCGCAGGGCTCACTGGGCATTTGAAACCTCGAACCCGCCATAAACTTCATTATCTTCAAACTTCACCATCTCCAAATTCGATAATCTCTAAACTGATAGATACTGTAAACCACACCTAAGATTCCACAAACCAACCGAATTTTCAACATCTCCTTATCTCCAAAGCACTCGTCATCTCGTCCGAGGGATGCTTCTTAAACAAATAGAAACAAAATGCTTCGCTATGATCTCAAGTGAATGCTCTAACTCAGCTGCTTCAAAGTTATTTTACCGGCACCTTCTTGATGGAGTCTTAGAAATGGTAGACGTGATTCATAAGTTACGAGTGCTCAAGCCTCGCGAAGCAGTAGTAAGGAAGCTGGAGTGGAGTTTGCAGAACACCTCACGAAAGGGAGACTTGATTGTTTGATCACTCCTTTAGCCCCTTCCGAGCGATAGATCCGGATGAACGTCTTCTGTCGATCAAGATCTTTGGCTCAAGAGAAGAACGGTTCAAGTGATATGCTTTATACAACATCGCGATTCGCCAGCTGACCCGGCGCCGGCGACCGGCCTTAATAACCTCTTTCTCGAGAGCTTCTTCACCCACTGTTCCAATTTCAATTTTCAGAAATATACCACTAACCTCAGCCAAATCTTCCACGAATCTGCTCATCATTCTTGAACCTAAAATTGTGCGAATCTTGTTGGGCAAGAAGTATAGCGGATTTATATAGAAGGATTCTTGATGTGACATAACAATCTTTAATTTGTACAAAAAATTCGAGGACCGTTTTGTATACTAATTAACTCCCTCTCGAGTTTCTTTTCGCAAATGTTTCACAAAATTCAGGAAAATCCTCTGAAGTAGAAAGTAATTTTTGGGGACGAAGTATTTTTGATGGGGCATAATTCTTCAGTTCTACAAACAATTCCTGAACTGTTTTGCACAATCACCTGTTTCGATAACCTCTCTTTTCGCTCTCAAGTTTCTTTCCCGCGAATGATCCACGAACCTCATACACAACTTTTGTGATATTTTTGGAAGATGGAGAAAGTGAAGAAAATTGCCTCGAAGCTTACCAGATATGCCCAAGAGTATCCAGCAGACGAGGCACAGTACGTAGTAGTCAATGCAGGAGGAGGTCCTCATGTTGAGTAGATCAACCTCGACGACGTATGGGAAGTCGATGACATTTCAAGACACTGCAATTGACAGTTCTTCTTTTTGTCACTTTCTTTTTCTTCTTCTGCTTCTTTCTATCCTATATATCCATCCTTTAGGTTCGCACGTTTCGCACGTTTCCTACGGGACCTCGGTCATCCCGGAACATGTGCTCGATCACGTCCCGGCTTCTCTCTTGGTCACATAATCGCGCCTTTTTTTAAAAATTTTGTAAAACACTCTGGCCGTTATTTTCAAAGGATGGAGAACGTTCCCGCGCGTTTTCACGAAGCGTACTGATTTCGCGGCGAAGGGAACTTAATTGCTCGACTCTCTCGCGAGCGTAACGAGATTTCAGGGGGAGCGCTCGGCGTCGCGACGGCCCGGGCGAAGCTCTGTGAACCCTGGTGCCGGGCTCTTGTGGAACTGCCCGCGCCCGCCCGGGATACACGCAGGCGCGCGACAACTTTACGATCTGAATCCTCTCCGTTTCTATACTTTCCCACCCAGTTACATTGTCCCCTCTCGCTCACTCCGACCCCTTATGTTAGTTCAGCCTCTCAGTCGCACCGATGCTCCTACTATTTGTTTATTTCATGAATTAGTACTTTTGAGTGCAATTGGCTGAACCACCGCACTTTGTTCGACGTTCGTCAATCTCTAGAAAACGAGGCGCCTCGCGCCTTTGCAAAGGACCTATGGCTTTAGTCTTTTTTTTTTCTTTATGTATACTTTCTAACTTCTTACCTTTTTCGATGTATACTCTAATCATTTTCCTCTCTCCACGGCCATTCAATTTTGTTGGAAAGCCTTGCAATCAAGTGTGTTTTTTTTTCTGATGAAACACTAACAGGTTTTAGAACTTTGTATGTTCCTGATTGAAATCACTTTAATCCACTATATTGTATCATTACAAATACAAAATATTATATTTACAATTGTTTTGTATTGAAAATCTTTCAATTTACATTTGACGGAATATCCACTTAGTTGTCTGCCTTTTGAGTTTCCGGAATACTTACGATCATTCTTCTTCCTCCTTCAACAATTATTGAATCTATTATAAAATCCTAAAATTTAGAGGATTACACGTCTTTTACGGCTTATCTTTGAAGAGAGTTTTTAATTTGCAGTATTTTTGCAGACGGAGGGATCAGAGGTTTCAGAACCTTACAAGACTTTTGCACTTTATTTTCCAGTTTTATCCAGTAGAATTTCATTGAGATAGAGTGACTCATTTTTTCGGATTTTAATCAGTAAATACCCCGTGAAATAAACGAAAATTTACGTTAATTCCAGATGTTTCCATGTGATTCTGTATTAAACAGACAATCGGAATCTTAAGCAAATGTTGCTGTTGAAAATCTTCAAAATGAGTCACAGATTCTTCGTGAACTTCAACTTTGAAATCCCGATATCCAATGAATTTAAAAGAATTCAAACCTGTTCATGCAAATTATAAATTACTTACAGAACTTGAATACAATAAAAAAAATTGAACTGAATTTCAATTGATTCTATGAAATTCGCATAAATTTTTCTTGCTGATAGATCCAATGATTTCCAAGAATACAATCAGTAGCTTCAACTGACCTAAAATTTCTATAAAATTATTAATTGTACATATTTTATTGACGAGGAGATGTTACTGCTATCAATGGTATCAGTGAATTTTGATGTACCAATCACTAGTAGAAAATATATTTTTTATTGAATTCATTTTAATTCAAATATTCTATATTTTGAGCCATTTGACGGATTTTATTGACGGAAATAAGTCAGCTCAATTAGCAAAATCAGCGCGTTCAATGTATCAATAAGCGTTGAAAGATATTTCCTCTATAGCTCATCGATACATTTAAATGCACGGATTTTATAAATTGGAGTGAATTATTTTCATAAATAAAGTCTGTCCGAAAAATAATTTGGAATAACTTATTGAAGCAGCAGAAGCCTATTAAATATTAAAACGAATGCGTTTTATTGCATCAATGAGCGATACAAGAGATATTTACTAAAATATTCAAGCACAAAATTTAATTAAAATCATTTTCATACCCAAAGAATCATTGTTTTTTCTTTTTGCATGAAATTATTGATCACCGTTAGAAATTCTTAGAACAGTCTGACACTTATAAGTTACTGAAGTAACTTAAATTGACGGAATTGGGTTGCTGAAAACAAAATCCAGTAACTTCAAGAGTGAATTGAACAGATTCCTCTTAAAATTTAAAAATCCGTTGAGTAAAATTCAGAAACTATCACTGCATAGAGCTCCAGTGACGCATTTTCTAACAGTGAACTTGATGTGTAGGGGAAGGTTGTTAAGGTTGGACATAGTTTTGTCATATATCTTTTTTTTGCCATATCTTTGCGATATCTTTTTTTGAATAAATAATTTTTGCACTTCAATATCGCAAAATGTAAGGTTAAGCGATTACACATCTTATGACTCAGAAATAAAGTTGTTCAACCCAAAGAGAAATAAATGGAAAACTTAAAAAAATCGGTTGTCAAGGTTGGCCCATGGGCTGAGGTCGAATTGCGGAATGGTCAAGGGGAAGCAGCCGTCGGTGCCTTCCCCCTCCATGCTACACCTCTTC
>WSXT02060145.1:0-12671 GCA_011762715.2 Neuroterus valhalla
GACTAGAATAGTTCAATTTTTGAGAAAAAATTAATTTTCAACCTAGAAATATAATTTTTCAACAAAATCGTTGAAATGTGAACTATAAAAATAAAAAAAAATTTTTAAAAATAGAATAGTGACATTTTTGGCTCCAAAAATTGATCATAAACCAAACATAAGAGTTTTTAACTAGATTAATGTTCGACTAAAATGAAAAATGTTTGACTATATAACTTGTACTGTTAACCGTAAAGAATAATTTCTGAGGAAGAATATTAACATCCGAAGGAAAAGATACTTTTCTATTAAAGAACCGACTTTTCAAGAAAATCTGTGAAGTTACAACAAAATAATTAAATTTTCAATTTAAAAGACAAATTTTCACCAAATGGTCGAATTTTGAACTAAAAAAGATCAATTTTCCAATAAAAATGAAACAGTTAAATTTTCAGTTGAAGAAATTGATCTCAAAGAAACTCTTTAATTTTCAGATTCAGAAATCAATGTTTAACTGAATACTCGAATTTTGACCAAAAAAAAATATGAATTGATTTTTAACAAAGTAGTTACAAGTTCAACCAGAGGTGAATTTTGAATCGAAATAATGCAACTTTAACATAAAAATTTAGCTCTCAACAAACTAGTTTAAATTTTAAACAAGTAGTTGATTTTTCAAATAAAAAAGGATAAATTTGCAATGACCAATTTAAACAAATTTTCTATCATAATTCACAAATATTTCTTCTTCGGAATACTACTTCTACTCTCAAGACTGCTTGAAGTACTTTCTTTATTTAAAATTGAGAGGAGGGAAAATTGTGACGAATTTTGGATTGGAGGAACAATTTTTTCTAAATCCTCTCTCTTCTAAATCCGAATTATAATTAGTTTGAATATTTCCCGTTCCTTGTGAAAATTGCCTGTTCCAAGTGAAATTATACTTCCTCACTGAAACTCCCTGCCCTAAAATAAAATTATAATTATCTTCTGAAATTTCCTGTCCCAAGTTATATAAACGAAGAAAAGCAGATAAAACGTCATTGATAAATCTTTTTAAAAAAATTTAGATAATAATTCTTTCGTGAAGTATAGATTTATTCAAATATTTTGAGAATCAGAGTGAAGGAAAGTTACATTTTTTAAATCAAATGATAATATATCTTTTTGATTGATAAAAAGAAAGCGGTCATTTCTCGTATTTTTTCGGTAGAATTTTGAATATTCTAGGTTGAGTCAAATAGATTCCCGGTTTTCAAATTAAATTCCCGGTCATTGCCCGGTCAATAAAATTCCCGGCCAAGTCGCCACCCTGATCTACAAAAATTGGATGATCCTCGAAATATTTCCATAAAAATTAGTTCTACTTTCAAATTTCATGTCCTCGATTTTTGAGGATGTATTTCAGGAAAGTTTTCTTAGATTTTTATACTATTTGATGCACTTTTACTATTAAAATAACAACTTTCAACAAAAATCGTAGTATAAATGCGATATAATACAAGAAGGCTATTTCACAAAAACTACAGTAAATGATTCTTTTTAACAAATTATCACATAAATATAACTTCTAATGACTATATCTACTAGCCTATATAAGATAAATAATTTTTTCCAGTATTCCAGAGATTCTAGGAAGAAAAGATAAACCTTACACTGAGATTTCTATCCCGAAAAAAATTAGTCAACTTCAGGATGTCTTGTGATCAGGTAATTTTTAACTCTAGGCTTTTTTCCAGGGTTTTCCCCTGACAAATTTAAAGATGTCTTTCTATAATTTTTGAAATATATATTAAATAAGATATCACTGAATTTCTATCAAATTTATTTAATTAATAACTTGATTTTCATGCTTATTTTTCTGAAGATGAGATGACTGAATTTTTTTAATATTCTTTGATCAACATTGTAAAAAGTTTATTGAATTTCATTTCAACATTTGGAAAGGATTTTGATAGCTTTCAGCTTATTTATCAGAAAAAAGTTCAACTTTCATATAACCGACATCAAAACAACTTGTATAATCATTGCAAAATTTTGATAGTATCAAATGCGATACGTGGAGCAATCAGATTTTCCTCTCAGATTCTGGAATGAATAAAGAAAGGAATGTCAAGTAGAAAGAAGTAGATTTTGCGATAGAAGAAAAAGAATAACAGCCCTGAAAAAAATTCTCAGGGTTTCCCTATTTTTTCCTAGGTGCATAAAATCAACGATTCTAAGGTCCGCTGACTCCCTTTACTTTATCTAAACACGATAAACACATGAATTAATATTATTCTTCCATAAAAGGATTGATCAAAGTCTACAACGTTAAAACTCTTCTGAAACTTATCAACTTGCATTATTTTCAAAAGGGGCTAATTGAGGGGCCGGATCGTATAAGGGCGTATAGAATTTTCTGGTACGAAATCAGTCCCTTGGAGGCTTCAAAACGAATTTTGGATTCAAAATTTTCGAAACATAAATCTGGACGTGAAATTTTATTGTGCATCTTGTTTTCTTCTAGACAAAAAGTTGTTACTATTTCAGTTTTCTAAATAAAACCAAAAAACTGTCTTTTTTTGAAAAACTTGATTTTAATCCGTTTTTCACTTCAGCTCATGCTCAATGCTTCAGTTTTTGGAATTTTTAAATGAAAATTTCAGGGAATGTGCTTCAAGATGTCCTTCGATTGACAATGTGATAAAAATTTAAAACCGTTGTTTCGAAAAATTATTATTAATTTTTTTCTGATGCTCGGCGCGAATCGAACACTTTCAACTTCCAGCGTGTCGTTTAGCGAGGGAATTCTGAGCAGGCAAATACTTCTTGGGACGAAAATTCGGACAAGGGTATAATGAAGTTTTTTGGAAAGTACAGCCGCACGTCTGAAACATGTAATTAATGAAAAATATTAATATAATATCACAAAATATTTATTTTGTGCAAGATCGATAATACACAAATTTTATCTACTGTTTATTTAAAATTGGGACTTGATAGAACCGTAAAACATTTATTGTTTAAATCGACAGATTATTAAAAGGTATATCTTGTTCTTAAAAGTTTTGCGTACATTTTCCGCTCATGTACTCTCCTCTCTTTTTCTTTTCTACCTCGAATTGCCAGAGGTATATTTTACATTGTAAAATAACAATAGAAAATTTGTGACTAGATTGATTATTAATGAATACAAGAGATATTCAACTTTATTAGGCCTAAAATTTAATTTATTGTACATTGCCCAGCGCACAGTTCAGGACTAACTGATCTGTTTTATTTTTGAAATAGATTTAAGCAAAGTGTAGGAAAATATTTGTGCATAGGTTTGTTCTCAAAATGCATGTTGAAGGTCACTTACGACTTATGTAAGCGTCCTTGTACATTAAAGTATCCTACATTTAAATCTAAAGAAACCGGAAAAATACATTCAAAATCAATTGAAATTCATGAATATTTTGTTAACTTTTTTTTGTCTAACTGTTATTCACTAAAAAATTTCATAAGATCTTATTATAAGCTAAAACTTTCTGAGAGAACATGGCACAGCGGAGTTAGTAAGCTCGAAAACTCCAGTGCTGACGTTCACTCAAATCATAACTACTCCAGAACTATTCAATATTTTGATCTGAAATTTTTCCAAGAAACTTCATTATACCCTTCTCCGAATTTTTTGTCGCAATAAGTATTAACCTGCTCAAAACTCCCTCGCTAAACGAAACGCTGGGAGTTACAAGTGTTCGATTCGCGCCGAGCATCAGAAGAAAATCAATAATAATTTTTGAAAACAATGGTTTTGAATTTCTATCACGTTGTCAATCGAAGGACGTCTTAAAGCACATTCCCTGAAATTTTCATTGAAAAATTTCGGAAACTGAAGCACTGAGTACGAGTTTAAGTGAAAAACGGATTAAAATCAAATTTTTCAAAAAATTCAGTTTTTTGGTTTTATTTCGAAAACTTAAAAAGTTACAACTTTTTGTCTACAGGGAAAAAGATGCACAATAAAATTTCACGTCCAGATTTATGTTTCGAAAATTTTGAATCCAAAATTCGTTTTAAAGCCTCAAGGGGACTGATTTTGTACCAGAAAATTCTATACGCCCCTATAAGATCCGGCCCCTCAATTTATTGTTTGAATCCCTTTTGAACGTGGATTGCCTGGATTTAAAAATATTAATCAAAAGTTTTTCTCAATTCGGAATCGGAATTCAGAATAATTTTTAGGTTCCACTTTTTTTGTTTTTCAACCCAAAACATTTCAAGACAGGGAATTGAAAAATAAAAATTCCTTAGGTTTTCTCAGTCGCTTTTGGACAGAGATTATAATATAATTTAAAATTTTTGAAAAATAGTAACTCGCTTCCATGATATGAAGATGCTGAATGAGGATAAGAAAGAAGTTTCATTCAAAAAATTATTTCCCCGAAAATATCAAAATTCAAGATTGCGATATCACAGTATAATAGACATTTTTTGCTGAAAGCGAAAAAAAAAAGAATACAAATTTTTCCTCCAACAGATGATAATTTCAAGACACATCATTGCTAGGAGGCTAAAAAATACTATTACCTTCGAATTGAACTAAAATTCTATAATTTTGTTTTTTCAATTATTGTGTAAAAGACATTTATAAAAAAATCCATTCACAATATGTCCTTGATTCTTCGGGAATTTTTGAAGCAATAAACTCATTTTTCGATTTTCTGCTTTTAATTGTAAAGAAGGGTCATTTTAAATACAAAATTTTAAATTTGAGAGATTCTAGTTTTGTTTTAATGTATCATCGAGAAAGTCATCTTGGAAAAAATTGGAAACATTATAATGCGGATATTAAACATTTAAATTTATTGAAAAAGCTGAGGTAAGGGTTTAGTTGAAAAGTGACATATTTAGAGCTATCTTAGGAAAAGAAATATCATTTACGGTATCCCTAATTGAGGGCCCGGATACAATAAAGGGGACGATCGCTCGAAAACGCTGAAAAGTATCGTCCAAACGTCTTGTGAAATCGAAATTTCGAAACTCAAAAAAAAATATGAGTTTGTAGATAATGACAAGACGGAACTTTTTTTCATAAAAAGTTTTTCAATCATATTTATATTTTTAATAATTAAAATGAAAAAGTGATAAAAAAAATGTTGCTACATTCGATTATTTTTCGAAACGTAAATCGTCTGGACTCAGACAAATATTATTGAAACTCTTTGAAATTTGGTATACACATGCAATAAACCCTAGCGATGCCTACAATGTAGAGAAACAAGTAAAAAATGCCAATTGTTTAATAATAAATAATTGCACACATCGTTACATTTGTTCATCACAATTTCTGATCATTTATCATACATTTCATAAAAGTTTTAACACAGAAACATTAAAATTAGGTACTCTCTTTATTACTTCTAAGCCTTTTTATACTGTATGAAAGTCATTGTTAAAAAGTCATTTTTATTTAGAACAATGATTTCTTCAAAAAAATGCTACGAAGTTACGGTTTTTTTTAAATCTGCAAACTTTTTCAACTTTTCCTCAAAATGAGGTAATGAAAAATAGAAGCTAACATACATATTATTTTAGTCAGTTGATTATTCTTTATAACTATCTTCTCTTAGAAAAATGCGAGAAAGTTGGATTCTTCTAGGATTTCGGAATTTTTCAGTAATGGACAAATATTAAATAAACAACAAAGGGAATAATCTACCAAAAATATCAATTTGAAGAAAAAGAATGTCTTACAACAGAAAAGAATGGAATTTATAGGAGCAGTCCAGTGAATAACCTGTAAAAACCTGATTTAAGAACAAACCCGCTAAATCTCAGAATAATTGCAAATTTCTAGCATTAGGCTAAGTGAAGAAAGTCATGAAGAATAATGGATCGTTTTAACAAATATTTTATCAATATAAATTAATTATTATGTCACTCAAATCGAAAAGTTAACAACAAGTTGGAAATGTTAGAAAAAAACCGCAAGTTTATATCATTATTCGAAGAAAGGACAGTTGCTAATAATAATAATAAATCTTTTGTCACATTTCTCATCCACTTGCTCTCGTCGCGAAGTCTTTTATGGCCAACTTGAAGTTCTGACATAATTCCAAAACTTGAAAGTAACTAGAAATTACGAATCAAATTGTTTTACAGTCATAAGACAAAAATATAATATTCAATCTAATGGAAAAGAGAGCGATCTGCAAGGTGCGAAACAATTTGGGACACTGTAGTGAACCTTTTTCGAATTCAGAATTTCAAAACAAAGATATGAGACGGTTTGTTTACATTCTTTATTACTGAAACGAAGGAAACAAAATAAAGGATGAAACAATTTGCACAGCACAATTTTTCCTGTTTTAATTTATTTGCTAATTCACTGGAAACAACGGAATACCCTGAAATATAAAGCAGTCGATTTTCTATTAGATAAGGGAAAAGGCAGCCTTTTTTAATGTTCAATTTTTGAAGAGACAAGTCCTTTATGGGAGGAGTGTACGGGCGAGAGTACTAACATAACGTTGAAAAGCCCTTGAATCTGCTAACGACGCAATTGAACACGGCATCGCCTGCTTCCTTACAAAATGCATATTCTCGTCAATTTTCAATGAATTGACCTAGTAATTTCTAGAAACCTTCCTCCGATATTAGGGAACAAATGTCTCACTGGTAGTTGTTTCAACTTCGAAGTTCACTCGATACTTTTCTTCGTCGAAGCCAAGAAAACGTGCTTACCGTCAGGTCTCCGTTTTCAATCAATTAATTATTATTGAACAATTGGCATTTTTTACTTGTTTCTCCAAATTGCAGGCATCGCTAGGGTATAATGCATGTGTATACCAAATTTCAAAGAGTTTCAATAATATTAGTCTGAGTCGAGACTATTTATGTTTCAAAAATAATAGAACGTGGCAATATGTTTTTATCACTCTTTCATTTTTATTATCAAAAATATAACTTGAAAAACTTGATATGAAGAAAAATTCCGTCTTGTCATTACCTACAAGCGCATATTTTTTTAAATTTAATTTTTTGAGTTTAAAAATTTCGATATCACAAGAAGTTTGGACAATACTTTTTAGCGTTTTCGATCGCTCGTCCCCTTATTGCATCCGGGCCCTCCATTGTTATTGGAATTCGCTGAAATTCGAAAGGTTCTAAATTCGACATCTATTAATAAATTTCAAGAGATTTTTAATCTTTCTGAAATTGCGGTTTCAAAGAATTATATGATGAATGTCTAGAAATTTGCATGGTTTCAAATTTAATTTCTTTAGAGTTGAATTTTATCTAAATTTTTTTTGGTGCTGATTGCTCAAAAAGATACACAAGTCTAGACTGTGATGCGAGATTTTAAATGTTATACACTTCTATTCGAAAAATTGATCGCAGCAAAAAGAGAAGAGGTAAATATATCAAGAATTCTCGAGAATAGGAATTATAGGATTTTGAGGAGTATGAGAAGGGGGATAGGGAACAAGAGGAATGTGGGATCGACTCTTATCCCTGGAAAAGTGAAGAAAAAGTGCCATTAGCTGGAATTTTCTTATTTCCAACAAAATTTGAAACAGTTACCTTTGGCAAAAGGGAAACGTCGCTCCCTTTCTCTATTACTTGAAGTAATTTGTCGGTAACTTCCTCGGAAACAGACTTCAGATCGTACAAAACATCTAATGAATAACGACACCAGAGACAGATGAAGATGTTTTTTGAATCACTCAACTGCAAACAGAAATAAAGATGATAACCTACAATAATTAATCCAAGATAGTAAACATTTTATTCATTTTGAAATGAACTCACATCGTCTTCGAACAGATAGTATATTTTGTTGAATGCGTCGCTATATTTGTTTGTATTTTTTAAATTGAAAATATATCCCGTCTTTGCAGCTTCCAGGCAAAAATTGCACGAAATTGGTTTCCTCGGCTTGTTGGGGTTCTTTTCTAATTTCTTACGCGACTCTTCATACTTGTGAACAAAATCACAACATTTATCGACCTCGTAAGCGCATTTGTGGCAAATTTTGGTCGAAAGAGCATCTTCTTTAGAAGCCTGTTATGAAAAAAAGGAAGAAAATTAATAACATTCAACAGCTTTAAATTATTATGTACCAAATCTATATACATTTCCCATCGAGCATTTACCAAATAAATTATTTACAATAGACTTTATGTGTAAAACTATCCAAATCATGAATCATGACACAAGTTATAAATTAATATTCATTTCGAATACACATTTTTTGCTCAAGATCATGCTTTCTAGATGCAAACTATTGAGAATAAAGAGTGCAATGAAATTAAGGCTTTTTATACTTCCATTCACATTAGTTGATTTTTTTTCGCAGACGAGAATGTTAGTTCCTTAAATTAATGAAATACATATTAAACCCAAGAAGTAGAGAGTAGAGATGAAAGTAGAGAAATCTGTTTTTTCTTTTGAATAAAGATTTCATAATTTTTAAAGTTCACATTGACACTTTTTCCTTAGAGCCTTTATCGGTAAAATAATCTTCTATCTTAAGTGGAGAATTTGACTCACTGACAGCTTCGAAATAAACTACAAAAACTACACTCTTTCATGAATTTTAAACCAAACTCTGGAGTGCTCCAAATTCAAATAGTTCACCATTTGATATGGAATGAAATTTGAAACAATGACATACGTATTTCAACTTAAATTCCCCATCTCAAAAAATTTTCTCTTGAAAAGGCAACACCAAAAATAATACAATTTATGGAAAAGCAACCCTTGAACAAGAAATTGATCAAATCTTTCGAACTAGAGATATATAAAAAGGTGTATCACAGAACTTTGTGAACTCAGGCCTTCGAAAAAACTTCCACCTCCTCTCAAACTTGTGCAATATAAGCTGTTTTTCGAGATCACTTTACCCAAAAATGTAACTTTCACGAAACAAAATGTCGACATAACCTAACTTTCACCAAAGGCGCAACGCCGAAAAGAAAACTTGGAATCTCAGTTTGAAAATAGACAACACAGTGATGAAAATAAACTGAAATGTAGTAAAGTTTTCGGATATTAGAGTCAAATATTTCGTGTTATTCAGGTAAATAGGTAAATATCGAAATGACGGTGAAACCATAACATCAAGCGTTTGTACGTGCAAAACAAACCGGATATTTGAGAGAGGTCACATCGGCTCGCGAGATGAATCGATCATGGAGAAAAGCAGGAAGCACAAGACAATAGGAAAAATAATTATCGTGGCAGCATTTCGCAGACCGAACTCTTAAGCGAAAGAAATAAAAACGAAGCCTCACAAGGTTATTTATCGCAGTGGCGTACGTTCAAGTATCAGCCGCCAGATGAAGTCTCGGAGTCCGGGCTGCGGAAATAACATAACCTCTCAAATTTCATACTCGCGAATTTAGTGGCAGTCACTTACAAAAATAGAAAATGGGAAAATGCCTACCTTGAGGGAGAGACAGGTTTCTACTTTTCTGAAAAAGGTCTTGTCCTCAGAAATATCCAGGAAAATTCCTTCATCACTTGCACACAAAAAACAGTTACTCGGCATTCCGTACCAAGAAAATGAAACAAACGCGAATCAGGTTTTCAGCACGAGTAAACACTTTTTATGGTTCATTTGGACCAGAACTTGAGCAGAAGCAGTCCAGGAACCTGCAAACGTGTGGAGGATAAAATGTAAAACATATAATCACAACGGAAAAATGCAGATGATAGAGAAATGTTACAATTTGGCGGCAACGCGAGGGGAAGTGGGAATGGGAACTCTTTCGGCAATTTGAGGAAGTGACGTCAATCAAAACGGAAAAAATCGAATCCTAGAGTTCGAGGTGTAAGATCGAAAGTGAGGCGGGAAATTCAAATAGGCGTTGAAAATCTGACCCTGCAAAGGTCTAATGTGTAGGTATTATTATTTGGGGATATTCTCATATTATTTTTTTTTAATATATATATTTGGCACGGTACTACTTAATAGCAACACGTTCCAATTGCAATTCTACTTTGACACATGGAAAATTATCTGAATGTTTTCAAAAATTTGAAAGAATTAAAAAGTGTTTTGAGGGATTTGAAAATATTCCAAAGAATATTAAAGGAGTTCAAAGGATTTCACTAAAATTTCAAACAATTAGAACATCTCTTAGTATGTTATAATAGGATTTAAGAAGATTTTTAACATTTGTAAGGATTTCAAAGATTCCAGGGATGACACAAAAATTTAAGATTTTCTGCGATTTCAGAAAATTTAAAGGAAATTTGATTCATTTAAATAGATGTAAAATAATTTCCGAAAATAAGAAAGAATACAAAGAGATTTCAAAAAATTACAAAGAATTTGAGGAATAGCTTTTTGGCTTCGAAAAAACTTTAAGGAACTTTTGAGGATTTCAAAAAAAAATTGAAAAATTTTTTCAGAGATTTCAAGGGATTTCATGAGATTTCTGAGAATTATAAAATCTTCAGGAATCTAAAAAGATTCAAAGGGAATAAAGGAATTCTTATATATGTTTTGAAATATAAACATTTTTTAAAACTTTTTCTGAATATGAACCAATAAAAAATTTTTCAAGAGATTTCATGGGATTTCAAATTTCATGATGAGATTTCAGAGGATTTTTGAGGTATAAATATATTTGTATTTCTCCAAGACATCGAAGAATTTTAATAGATTCTGAGGAATTTGAAAATATTTTATGAAATATTACGAGATTTCAGAGGATTTCAAGAAATCTTGACAAAATTGGAAGATCTTTGAGGATTCCCCATAAGGTTACAAGATTTTGAGAATCTCTAAGAATCTCAGAGGAATTTAAAAATATTTCAGGGGGTTTTCAAAATATTTTTGAGAAGACCTAAGGATTTCAAAGATCCAAGGGCCAAAAGAAATGGAAAATATTTTTTTGGATTTGAGAAGCTTTGAAGGGAATTCAGGGAATTTCACTAGCAGTCAAAAAAAATGAAAGAAATAAGAAAAATGCACAAGGATTTTTATGAATATTGGGAGTTTTCAAAAGTTTAAAAAAAAAAGAAAAGAATTGGGAACATTTTCAGAGATTTCATGAATATAAAAAGATTTTGAACATTTATAAAGACTTCGAAAAAATTTCAAAAAATTTTTAAGAAATTTTAGGGCTTTCCGGAAAATCGATGGGATTTGAAACTAATGGAAATATGATGTCCTTGGATTTCAAAAGATTAAGAAAAGAGAGAAAATGAATTAATTGAATTGAAATCCAGAGAATTTCAATGAATGGCATAGAATTTCTGGAGACTAGAAAAGATACGAAGGGATTCTGAGAAATGTTAAAAGTTTTCGAATTTATTTTCAGAGAAGAAAGAATGAGAAAATTCGAAAAGAATTCATGGAATTTAAAAAGATTTAGTATGCTTTTACAAATCCAAAGAACTTTCTATTGGGTTTATAAAAAATTCAACGATTTAAGGAACTTCAAAAAAATTAAAATGAAATAAAATAATTTCCTTGGATTCCAATTCAAACGGATCCCAAATAATTGAAATATTTGAAAGGATTTTATAGGATTTAAGAGATTTAGTGGAATTTCAGACTTTTTGAAAATTTATTGGAAAAAAAAATTCGAAAAAATTTCAAAGTATTTTGAAAGATTTAAACCAGAAATTGGAAAATTCTAGAAAGATTTCAATAGATACCGTGGGATTAAAAAAAGGATTTTATAGGATTTCAAGATATTTTCAGCAATATTCAAGATTTCAAAGGATTTAGAACGAATTTCAAAAGGTTTTAAAGGGAAAATAAAGCATGAAAATATTGTAAGGGATTTTCAAGTATTTCAGAGATATCCAGAGGATTTTAAGAGATATTAATTGTTTTCATGGTATTTCAAGGACAAAAAAAGAAATTCTGATCAAATTGAAAAAATTTATAAAGGATTTTGGATGAATATCAATGATAATAATTTGAAATTTTGTAGAAAGATTTCAAGGGATTTCCTGAGATTTCAAAGAAAGGAAAAAATCTTCAGGATTTCATTTTTTTCTGAAGTATATTAAAAAGTTTTGCCGGATTTCGAGAGGTGCTGCAAGATTTTACGGGATTTCAATCAATTTGAATGAAATCTCATAGAATTTTGGAAGAGGATTTCATGTAATTTTAACAGATTTTAACACGAATTTGCAAAATAAGAGACTTTCAAGGATTTCATGGGATTTCAAACGATTTTGAACGTTTCTAAGAATTCTAAAGAATTCGAAGGAACTTCAAAGAAGTTTTAGTAAAATTACCAAAAATAGGAAGGGGTTCAAAAGATTTTCTTGGGTTTCAAAATAAAGCGCTGCAAAAAATAAAATAAAATGAATGAATAAAATTGATAAATAGAATAAGGTAAATGAATTGAATTGAAATTTTTTATGTTCTCTATTATTCCTTCAATAACCAAAAAAAGTGCAAATGATTTAGTTCCAAAAAATTTTTTTTCCTCCCTTCTTTTACTACGTGTTTAATTTTTTGTATTTTCTATAAAACATTTTGATTTCGTATTTAACATTGCAATTTTTGTTTGAAACACTTATTTCCTAATTTTATTTAAGAATATAAATACTACAAATAATTAAATAATTAATCATTTTGAAAAAATACACAACTTTCCAAACGAGAGATAATAAAGAATTAAAACAGAGTTTTCATTTGAAAAAATTATTAAACAATCATTGAGAATTATATTTTTATAAATAATCATTAAGAA
>WSXT02060156.1:0-12670 GCA_011762715.2 Neuroterus valhalla
GTACCGTGTTGTATCAAAGCGGTTGCCGCACAACACGAAGTGCCGTGTTGGTGCAACACGGAGCTCGTTTCCCGCAACTCAAAAAATAAATCCCGTGTTGGAGCAACACGGCCCGTGTTGTATAAACACGATTTTTTTCTCAGTGTGGCTTCAGGAGAAATATGGGAACCATAGATAACATTTATGTGCTTAATTATCTAGTAAATAGGAACTTGCGTTGGAAGAAAGGGATACTTGTTGCGCTGTTTGTGAATTTCAGAGCAGCTTTCGACTCCGCGAACAGAGAATTCCTTTTGAAGGCCATAAAAGGAAGAGGAATAGATGACGGTTTAATGGAAAGGATGAAATAGATATTTGAAAGACAAAGATGAGAGTAGGATAGGGGAAAACAAATGGGAGGAATTCCGGACAGGACGAGGAGTTAGGCAAGGGAGCCCGTAAATTCCTCTGCTGTTTTGTGTCCTAATGGCAGACTTAAGATAGTAATACTTCTAGATAATTAGTTCTAAAACTCACCGAGCCCCGGAGATGTCAGAAAGGTGATGAGTAAGATTTTCACGAACAGAGTCCCGAATCGTTCTCAACGTCCCGTCTTGCAGAACCGATAACCCTCTTGTCAGTGCAGTGTGCATCTCTTCTTTGACTACCGCCACCAAAGCTTCACTCTTCTGCTCATTCCGCTTCTGGCACTGTCTTTCTGCCACAGTTTCCACATTTTGCAAATCTAGAGATTGAATAATATTAAAATTTAGTTTCTGAATTACTTGGTATTCAACACAATATTTCAAAATTAACAGCAGACATCCCAGCGGTTCAGTTGTAAAATTATAGGTAAAAAAGCGGACTACTTTATTATGAAAAAAAAAGAATTGAAACGGGATTAAATTCATTATTAAAAAAATTTCAATCATATGGATATCTCTTGATTGTTACTCCATTTTTATTCTACAAAGACGAATTCCCAACAAATAAGGATGACTTTGAAAACATTTTTTGCGACTGTTCTTAACAAAGTTTACAGTCATTTTTGTGTTTAAAACATTTATTTAACTAACTTTAGAGAATCTATTGGATACTTCAGCACTTTACCATATACAAATTTCATATGATCAGGGATCGGAAAATAGATTAACAACAAAATTCAAAAATGCTCATGTGTGAATTGTCTCAAGTGTATTTTCAAACCATGTATATTAGTTAGACAGAATTATTTTAAAAACGCAAAAATTACTGCTAAAAAACCTTCTTCTTCGGCTTTAGTTTTCTTGAGCTTGAAAATTTTTTTGGGACATATTTTTAATCAGTTGGAAGCTCTAATGTAAATCGTAACATTAAAAAAAAATATTTACAAAATCAAGATTCTTATGAAAATCCAAGTGCTTTTAGTTGTGAAGTCTACTATTATATTCTTGGTAGAGAATTCATTTTTTATTGAAAATTCATCTATATTTTTATGCTTTATTTTTTTTGTTGGAAATGATTTTTCAATGAAAAATTTCATTATGTCACTTTTGGTTCAATGTTAACATTTATAAGTAGATAATTCCACAAGTTTGTTGAAATTTATCCTTCTTGATTTGAAAATTTAGCTATTTCGTTCTGACAATCAAACTATTTAGTTAAAAATGGTTTTTATTTTGTTGAAGATTCAATCGTTTTGTAGTGGATTCGACGATTTCTGATTCCCGGTCGAATTTTTTAATTTTCCCGGTCAAATGAATGTAAAATGCTCTTGTAAAATAAACTGATTTTGAATATCATTATGAATCTTTAACTGAAACAGTTAAATTTCAAACCTAGAAGATGAATTATCATTCAAATTCAACTGGAGCACTTCAATTGTTAACCATGAAGGTGAATATTTGAACAAAGATTAATTTTCAAATTGAAAGATTAATTCTGTACCATAAGATACAAGGTTTCAACATAACAGTTGAATTTCGAACTAAAACAGTATTTAATTTTTAATGAAAAAGAATAATTGTCAAAAAAAAAACTCTAATTTACTAAAATTTTTAATTTAAACAAATAATATTTAATCAAACAAATAAACTTTTAAATAAAACCATGGGATTTTAAATTGAAATAAGTTAAAGTTTCAGATTAAAAAAATTACTTATAACAAAAAACAACTACCTTCAAGTTAAAAAAACTTACTTGCGAACAAACTGTTATATTCTTGAAAAAAATAGGAATATTCAACTGAAAATGTAAATGTTTGACTGTAGTAGTTGAACTTTGAACCATAAAAACGAATTTTCAACTGAAATGATAGAACTTCAACTAGAATAGTTGAATTCTTGACCAAAAAATGATTTTAAACCCAAAAATATAATTTTCCAACGAAATGGTTGAATTTCAAACAATTGAAACAATGATTTCCAACAAAAAATGGAATTGTAACATTTGGCTATTGAAAAATTATTATTAAATCAAACACGGGAATTTTAAACTAGCTAAATTTCCGATTAAAATCCAAAAAATTCAATATTGTATAACTTAGATGTAAACCGTAAAGAAGAATTTTCGATCAAGAAAACTAACTTTCGAACAAAAAGAGGATTTTCTACCAAAAAATCGATTTTTTAACAAAATATTCTAATTATCTATTTAAAAAGACAAATTTTCCTCCAAATTTTGGAATTTTGAACTAGAAAAGATCAATTTTCCATTAAGAATATAACGGTTAAATTTTTTCAAGGGAATTAATTTTTAACCAAACTGATGAACTTACAGGTAATATGATAAATCTTTAACTGGAATAGATGTATTTATTGCAAAAAGATGAATTTTCACCCATAAGGATTATTATTATACAAGAAAGGCGAATATTCCACATATTTCGTAAGTTCTTGAAGAAATTGTTCAATTTTCCAATTCAAACATGATTAATTTTCTACAAAAGAGGCGACTTTTCAACAAAGGAAATAAATTCTGAAAGAAATAGTGAATGAATGGAATAAATTTCAACAAAGTAGTCACATTTCCAATCTGTAGAGGAGTATTTTATATTAAAATAATGCACCTTCAACGAAAAAGTGTGATTTCCAACAAAATAATTTGATTTTCAACCAAGTAGTTGATTTTTTAACTAAAACAGGATGAATTTGCAATGAACAATATAAACAAGTTTTCTATTATAATTTAGAAATATTTCTTATTATGAAATACTACTCATCCTACTCTTAAAACTTTGTGAGGTACTTTCTTCATTTAAAATTATGAGGAGGGGACTTTCAAATTTTGACGAATTTTAAACTGGAAGAGCAATTTTCTGAATTTCCTCTTTTCTCAATTCGAATGCTTGAAGTATTCGATCTCAATGTCTCAAGTCAGATGAAGAAGGAGAAAGCAAATATAACATCAAAAAATAATACTTTTTTTTTGTTGAAAAAATTGAGAAAATGATTCGTCTCGTATATTTGGGCTGTCATCAATTCCATTATACAAACTTCGGTCAGCTAAATAAATCTCAGAAAGCAATACATTTGGAAAAGGTTTTCATTTTAATGGAAAAAAGTTAAAATTTTGATCTCATAAAATATATAGATGTTTGAAAATTTTCAGAATCAGAATAAAGGAACGTTACATTCTCAAAATCAAATGATGAGATATCTTTTCAATTCATAGAAAGAAAGCGGTCATTTCTCGTATTTTTACGGTGAACTTTTCAATTGTCTGGTTTGAGTCAAGAAAATTCCCGGTTTTTAATCAAATTCACGGTTTTTTCCCGGTCAAGTCGACACCCTGGTAATAAATGCAAAATGTTTACTCGAAATATTGTAAATTTGAAGCATTTCAAATTGAATTTCATGCAGTACGCACATCAATTTCATTTTACTATTTTGCATGGAAAAGTAAAAATAGAAGAATAAATAAAAAAGAGGACGGAATGTTATCTCTGGCATTTTCTCTTTAAAGTTAGTACTTACATTCCCTCGTGCCTCTGACAAAGGTATCTTGAATTTGTCTAAACATCGCCTGGCAAGCTTTTTCCATACCAGGTAGAAGAGTGTTCGTAAAGGTCTCTTTGAAAAGGGCTTCGAGAACAGGTTTCGCAGCATTCGCAGCTACAGCAGCAATCGTA
The DNA here is from genome assembly GCA_011762715.2 of Neuroterus valhalla. Taxonomy (NCBI): domain Eukaryota; kingdom Metazoa; phylum Arthropoda; class Insecta; order Hymenoptera; family Cynipidae; genus Neuroterus; species Neuroterus valhalla. Next base: position 4,088 of record WSXT02060156.1, read on the forward strand.
TCCCTCATATGAGTTCCGTTGATCAGCTGAGTCAAATTCACTTTTACAAGTTCGTCTATCTTCACTGCGTCTAGTCTGAGTTGATTCTTCAAGGGTTCTATCGCACTTTTACAAACTTGGGGTAAAGTTGCTTCGATATTGTCTTTGATCGATTTCTCCAAGTTACTCAGGTATTCGTGCTGCCTTGTCATGTGATTATACAGCGTTTGTTCTACGTTAGCTGCCTGCTGCTGAGTTGCTCTAGCGACAGCCGTTTCTATTCTATTCCCTAAGGGGGTCTCGCTTCTCAACCTTGAAATCTCCATCCGCAATTCTGTGAGTTCTTGTCGCTGATCTTGCACGATTTGAAGCATAGAATCGAATTTGTCGACGAGGGAAACGATCTGACATTCGTTGTGAAGACGCCACTTTATTTCTTCCTCGGAAAGTATCGCCGATTTTACGTCATTCTGGTCGAGACTTATTTGCACCAACGATTCCTCCTTGACAAACTCTTTCGTCTCCTGCATTGGATGAATGTTGACATCTTTCAGCAATGCCATTGAAATGTCTGGCCAGTTCGGATCTTCATTCGTGGGAAGATCGTCATCTTTGATTTCACCTTCGCCTTCCTCTGGTTCCGCGAGTGAAAGAATTTCCCTCACTTCTCTGGAAGGACTACTTCCACCACTAGGCAGAGCATGTTCCTCGATTTCACTAGTTGCCAAGGGTGGCTCGGAAGCATTTAAAGCGTGCACTGCTTGTGCAAGGGAAGGACTCGCTGAAAGAACATTTCCCAATTCTGGACTGTTGGCACTTGAGTCCAAAGCGTTTTCCTTCTTCGCCGGCGAACTGAACGCATCTGGAGTCATAAGATTCAATCCCGAGGTGTGATTCGAAGCTTCAAGCGCTGCCGGAACTGCATGTTCCTCTTCGCTATTTACTTCGACAAGACCGTTGTGATTTACGGTTCCGATTTCTGGAAGGTCTTCAGAATAATCGAGAGAGTCGTGAGTTAGAGTATCCATCAAGCAAGTTCCGCTCACTTGCATGGCTGGCCTGAAAGCAACATGGCACTCTTGGAGTGACTTAGGCTGAACTAGATACATCCTGATGACGAGCTGGTCTTCATTCTCGTCATCACCGGGGCACAAATCTTCAAGTGATTCTCCTGTAGGCCTCACCCTTCTCTGTCCAGCGTCTACAATTGCGAAGCTAAGAATTGGATATGGCAGAAGAAATTCGGATATTGTGTTGATGCACGCTATTGCCTCTCCACTGTCTTTCGCCAGGCTTAATATATACAAAACTCTATTGTAGATATCGGATAAAAGGAGATATCCGGCGCTCAGGTCAAGACCAGCTTTCAAAACAGGTGCCTTCCCTGATGTGGGTCCGGGTGCAAACTTTATCGTTTGTAAACACGACCACAGTTCACAGGACCAGAGTTTCAATTCTGAGTTGTTGTCGCAGCCGGTTATCGCGAATCTCCAAAATTGAGCACTGCTTGAAAAAAATATCTTGGTGATTTTAATTCATCTTTAGAACGGAGTGGTGACTGACTCTATTTTTTTCATTATTAGTGACAACACAAAAGCGGACTGAAGTATGAATAAATCGGTGCAATCGCAGATGGGCTGCCCGGAGTCCGACTCTAATAACTTATAAATAATAATTTTTTTCTTTGGAAGCGCTTACCATTCGAAGTTAAACAACTGAATAAGGTCAAATTAAAAATAGAAAAACCACTGATATCTTGGAAATCCTGTTAGAAATCTTATATTAGTTGAAATTTACTGATACCCTTCGAAATATTCTGAAATCACTTCGAGTATTTGCAATTCATTAAAATCCCAAGGAATTTTTTCAGGGTGGCGATTCGGCGGACGGTTACAAATTCCCGGTCATTTCTCGGTTCTTCCCGGTCATGTTTTTCAATTTTCTCGGCCAACTAGGAGTAACATACTTATATTTGTCGCAAAACACAAACCTTTTTTTTTTATTTATGACTTTCAATCTAAACATCCTTCAACACAACAGATCGAAGATTGCAAAATAAATCAATTTTGAAGAGAGTAATCAAATTAAAAAAAAATAATTATTTTTTTTACAAAAATTGAAACAGTTAAACTTACAATTGAAAAAATCAATTTACGTTAGCAAACAAAAAAACATTTCCAACAAAATAGTTCCTTTTTCAACCAATGTGATGAATTTTCGAATAACATTATGAATCTTCAACCAGAACAGATAAATTTCAAAACAAGGAGATGAATTTACAACTAAAAAGATAAATATTTAACTGGAGCACTTCAATTTTCAACCATGAAAGTGAATATTCAAACAAGAAAATTAATTTTCAAATAGAAAGAATCATTTTCTAAGAAAAAATATAATGTTTCAACATAACAGTCGAATTTTAAAGTCAAAAAATAATAATTTTCAACGAAAAATGGAATAGTAACATTTTCAGTTTGAAAAACGAATTTCAAACCATGCATAAGTGGTTTATACAAAAAAAATCTTCAACTCAAGGAGTTGAGTTTTTAAACAGATGAATCAACTTTCACTGAAAAAGATTATTGAATGAAAATTTCATTGATCAAATTTTAAATTAAAAAAAAATCGTTTAACTAAACAAATAGATTTTTAAAACAAACTATGGAATTTTCAATCGGGATAAGTTAAATTTTCAGTTAAAAAAATTACTCATAACAAAAATAACTATCTTTCAACAAACAAACAAAAATGTCAAACAAATTATTATATTTATAAACAAAATGACGAAGAATAAAATGAAATTGTAAATTGCTTACTGAAGTAGTTGAATTTCAAACCAGAAAGACGAATGTTCATTTGAAATGATGAACATTCAACTAGAATAGTTCAAATTTTGACAAAAAACTAATTTTCAACCAAAAAATACAATTTTTCAACAGAATGGTTGAAATTTGAACCATAAAAATGAAAATTTTTAAACAAAAATGTAAGAGTGACATTTTTTTCTTGAAAAATTAATTTTAAACCAAACATAAGAGTTTTTAACGAGATGAATGTTCGACTAAAATGAAAAATGTTTGACTGCATAACTTGAATTGTTAACCGCAAAGAAGAATTCTTGAATAATATTAACTTCCGAAGAATAAGATAATTTACCACAAAAAATCTATTTTTCAACAAGATATGTGAAATTTCAACGAGATAATTGAATTTTTAATTAAAAAAGACGAATTTTTATGAAAATGTCGTATTTTGAACTAGAAAAGATCAATTTTTCATAAAAAATGAAACAGTTGAATTTTCGGTTGAAGTAATTGATTCACAACCAAACTGATACATTTTTAGGTAAAATGATGAATGTTCAAATGAATAGATATATGTTCTAAGCGAAAAGATGAATTTTTTTACCATAAAGAATAATTTTCTACAGAAAAGGCTAATTTTCCACGAAGTTCATTCTCAAAGAAATAGTTTAATTACCAAAATAAAAAATGAACATTCAACTAAATATTCGAAATTTTACCAAAAAAGATGAATTAATTTCTAGCGAAGTAGTTACAACTTCAACCAGAGGTGAATTTTGAATCAAAATAATGCAACTTTAGCAAGAAAATTTGATTTTCAACAAACAAGTCTAAATTCCAGACAAGTACTTGATTTTTTCACACAAAAAGGATGGATTTGCAATCAACAATGTAAACAAGTTTCCTATTATAATTCAGGGATATTTCTTCTATGGAATACTACTTCTACTCTAGACTGCTTGAAGTACTTTATTTATTTAAAATTAAGAAGGGGGAACTTTAAAATCGCGACAAATTTTGGATTGGAGGAAAGATTTTTTTAAATTCCTCTCTTTTAAAACCGAATTATGATTAGTTTGAAAAGTCCACGTACCTACTTCTTCACTGAAACTCCCTGACCTAAAATGAAAACTATAATGATTGTCCGAAATTCCTTGTCCCAAGGCAGATAAATAAGGAAAAGCAAATAAAACGTGATAAACATATTTTTTTGAAAAAATGAAGATAGTTATTCTTTCTGTAGGTTTTGGCTATCATCAATTTGATTATCAAATTTGATTCAGCTAAAATAATCTCACAGAGCAATAAATTTACAAAACATTTTTCTTAAAATGGAAAAAAATGCTTCCTCTCATGACGTATTGATACATTTAGATATTTTCAGAATCCGATTAAAGAAACGTTACATTCTTTGAATCAAACAATAAGATATCTTTCTGATTCATAAGAAGAAAGCGGCCATTTCTCGTATTTTTTCGGTAGGATTCTTGATATTCTAATTTGAGTCAAGTAAATTCCCGGCTTTCAATTAAATTCCTGGCCATTTCCTGGTTTCCCGGTCAAGTCGCCACCCTGTTTTTTCAGCCTTTCAAACTAAATGTGTCTGTAGGATTTCTACCTGGGTGCTTTATGAATGCCAGTCCGCTTCTGTGACAAAATACAGAGCACGAAGCTTTCTGAATTTTTTACAATATTTAAAGGAGCCAGCACAAACGGAAAGAATTGAATCAGATTAGGGACAACTTACTCGGGTTGATAATTTTTGTGGTCATCTAGGAAAAACAAGGAAGAAATAGGTCGCCCGTTGTGTGGTCTCCACTGATGCAAACATCGCGGTTTTTGCTGGCCGCTATGACCAAACATGCAGACTTGGAAAAACTTTACTTCTCCATCAAGACTAGCTGTAGCCAAAGCTGTACCATCGGGACTAAAAGTAGCCTCGACAATAGTGTCGGTGTGTTCGTTAATTTCTAGTACGACACCACTGCTCTTGACTTCCGGATCTGTAACCTACAACAATAAGAAATTAAATTAAACATTATTAACTGAAAAAGTAAAAACGGAACAAGGAAATTTTTTTTTTTACAATTACATTCACAGGTTTATTAGCCCATTGTCGTGATGCGGCAGCGACAGACCACAATTCAGCCTTCGATCCTCTGGTTAGCACCAGCAATTTTGAAACTTCGTCTCCGTCAGTTGCTTCTTCCTCCGGAATATAAGGACACCAGATTACTCTGTGACTAGTAGGAGACACGTCATCTGCATCTACTTGTAATATTACGGCATGGGCCAATTCTCCAGGTAATGCTTCGATTGCGTAAACAAAAAGACTGCCGAAACAATCTACACATGCTAGAATAGCATTCGAGACGTGTGCAAAAGCCAGATCCTGAACGGGACCTCTCATTCCCCTTAGGAGTAATCGATGCTCCATCTCTTTATTTACAACGCGAACGACACCGCTTCCGTTTCCAGCTGCAGGAAAAAAAAATAAGATTGAGGATTTCCATGTCTCAGACTCACTTCAGAGATGTAAAAAAGTGTCAATAGTGCCATAAATTCTTAGAACAGGGTGTCTAGCTCCGACTTATGATAAAATTCCTGCTTTTTCCCGCCAGATTTTGGAATTTTCCCGCCTTAAGAGAATCAGTTGAATAGTTAAAAATATTTATTTATCAAAGAATAACAAATTTTGTAATATGAAGATTTCAACATGGACCAATAACACAATCACATTTCGGGGCTGATAAAGAAGCAAAACAAGAAAGCAAACAAGTCAGGATTCAACGTAGACTTGGAAGAAAAGAAGCTGAAGACAACAAAATTGCTACGGGAGATATCCTTTATGGAGCTGGAATCGATGATTCAGTGTAATTTAAAAAAATAAATACAATTTTCGCTTTTTTACAGTTCAAAACTTTGAACGCGTTTTTCTCCAAATCATAGTTTTGAAGACGGTGTTCACTCTCCTGAAAAAACTACTCAACCGATCGTTCTCAAATTTGGTACACACTTTCTACATACAAATTGCCAGGGTCCAACGGTCTTTATTTTTCCGACATTAAGGGTGAATTCCACTTAAAAAATGCCGAAATTTTTCGTCAAAAATCACATTTGTCGCTTTAAACGACCATAAAAAGTTGAAAAATTAAAAAATCCATGATTGGACAACGTTGGACCCAAGAAAAACATATACTTTAATGAAAAAATGTTACTCATTTGTATCACACAACTCTACGTTGAGATATGATAAACACCGCAAATAAGGGACGTCATCGTAAATCTGCTGCCACCGGCTTATTTCTTTATATTTTTGTGCCAAAATTTAAGCAAATTTTCTTGAAATGTTACTTCATAATATGATTAATACTAGGATAAATTTACTTTTGTTATTTAAAAAAAAAAAATTCATGAAAAAACATTTTTTTAGACCCTACTCCCCCCTTAACGCCTGCTCGTTAGCTTTTCTAGTTCTTCGTCAATCCCCGCAGCATCTTGCATAAATTTTCCATTTTCATTTTCCAGTGCTTTATTTCCATCTGCAATTCTTTTCTTTTCATTCAATCCAGTAGCCCGCAACGCGAGTGTCGAACTATCTTGTTTTCTAGTTCAAACTTGCAAGTGTCGTGAAAGTTTAAAACCACGTACAGGTCGCAAATCTTAACCGAATCAAACAAAATTTAGCCAGAAATGTTTGTAAATGAATTCTAAAGAGACTCACGAAGCCGAATTTCTGAAAATAATTTGTTCCTACAAATTGTGTAAACAATTATTGCTGAATTTGCAATATATTGCAAAAATTATGCAAAACAACATAAGCCCATAAACCAATAAACCTACAAACCCTGAACACATTAACCCTAAACCAATAAAACTTGAAGCGATGGACTCTAAATTCATGACCTTAAGCGGTGAACTCTTAAATTCATGAACCCTAAAATCCTATGCTCTAAATCATAAACCTATAAATTCTAAGCCTATAAACACTATCTCTACAAATTCCCAATCCACAAGCATTGAACCTCAAGCCCACATATGCAATAACTTTCAACTATAAAACAATAAATCAATAATTTCCTCACTCTTTTGAAATGCTTGCTTGAACCCACAAATCTAAAAACTTCATACTTCAGAAACCATAATTCGAACATTTTAGCACTCATTTAGAAACCTCAACATTTTAGCACTCATTTAGAAACCTCAAACAGTCAACCTTTGACAGTCAATCTGTCAAATTTCGTGACAAAAAATAACATTAAACATTTTTTTGCAGAAATCGCTAGAAGAGCATTCAAAAAGCTTAACCAAAAAAATTCGGGATCGTTCAGGGGCGAGTTTTTGAGAAAACTCACAAAGTTTTTGGATTTGATATATCTCGGAAACGGTAGGTTTTTGGGAAAATTTGTAGAGACAAAAAATGTTGGGGGCAATATTTTCAACATCTTTTTCATTTGGTTGACATGCTGCGATGAAAAGTACAATTATTAGATCGCGCTAAAGTACCAAAAGAAGCGTTTTCTCGCTTTTTGGCACAGAAACAAATTTTTATCGCAAAACTGTCAATGAGAAAGTTGTTTGTCTCAAAAAAACCTTCAGACTTCATACAAAAATTTTTCTTGTCCGACGAGGGGGACGTTAGTGTGGGTATATAATAAATTATTACTTCAGACTGAATAAGTCATTTCTTTTGTGAGTAGTACTTTCAAATTATTCAAACCAGCTGTACAAAAATGTGCTAATAATTATTGTTGAGCGTGCAACATGGAAAATACGCTTTTTTGGTACTTTAGTACCATCTATCAATTGCACTTTTCATCGCAGCATATCGACCCAATGAGGAAAGTTGTAGAAAACATTGCCTCCAACATTTTTTGTTTTTACAAATTTTCTCAAAAACCTACCATTTCCAAGATATATCAAATCCAAAAACTTTTTGAGTTTTCTCAAAAACCCGCCCCTCAAAGATCTCGCATTTTTCAGTTTAAGCTTTTTGAATGCTCTTCTAGCGATTTCCGCAAAAAAAAGTTTTATGGTATTTTTTTCCAAAAACGGCTTTTCTTGTCACAGATTGACTGTACTATTTATCTTTTTGGAACATTTATCCAATACTGATAGGACTTATGACTATTTGATTAATCAAATAATCATACGAAATTTTTAATGTAAATCGTCGAGACAAAGTACGGTTCATTACAGTGAGGTCTTTAAATTCCTAATCAGCGATCTTAAAAAAGTTATTTCTTTCGAAAAATTTCGGGTCAAAATGCTTTATGATTGAATATTTGTTTTCAGATCTTATAGACTCATCATTGGAGGAACAAAAATGAATGTTATAATAAACCATGAAAAATTGTATAATATGCTGCGAAAGATCAATACTAAGAACATATTTGTTTATATACAATGAGACTGAAAAATAGTTCCTATTTAAAAATACAATTGGTTATAAATTGAAAATACAGCATATGTTGTATTTGTATTATTATTCATTGTGTTATAGAAATTTATGTTGCAAAACTATTGGCAAATTTAAAATCAGCTATGCATCAAACTCCTTGAATTCTATATTATTTATCTAGTTCATGAATCGAAATCTTATATTCACGAAAGGGTTATACAATTGAGTTTTAGAAGAACTTGATTTCGCTATATTTTGTTTTAAAAAATTGGTTAAAGAAATTATTTTTACATTCTCATCATTATGAGAAGGTATTAGATTTGTGTAAAATTTGATTTTCCCGCCACCGCCCTCCCCCGAAAGCGTCCCTCATCCGATGTGCCTCAAACCACCCAAACA
>WSXT02060188.1:0-12670 GCA_011762715.2 Neuroterus valhalla
CCACAAGATATTGATATGGGTCTGTAATTGCTAATTTCTGATTTGTCACCTTTTTTCCATACTGGACAGATTCGGGTAAATTTCCACATTTTAGGAAAGTAGTTGTTTCGTAAAGACATATTGAGTGAACTTTTCAACGGAGAGATAAGACACTTCGAGCAGGTTTTGATTAGTGTACATGGGATTTTATCTAGACCAGAAGTTTCCTTATTTGGGATTTTGTTTTTTGCACAAATTATATCTTGATTGGTTAACTGTGGAATGAAACTTGATGTTTGAACAGAAGATATATTATTTTTGAGTGAAATTAGAGAATTCTTTGAGAAATCGATAGGTTTATCTTGCCAATCAGGTGGTAACAGAGTACTAGGATTATAAACTTTACAGAAAAATCTAGCAAAAGCTTTAACTATGTCCACGGGGTCTGAAAATTCTTCTCCCTCGTATCTCATTATTCCAGGAATTCTAGAAATACCTTTTAAATTATTCATATAAGACCAAAATGCGGAAGGTCTGGTCCTGATTTTGTCCTCAGTATTTTCATTATACAACTTGCGAGAGGTTTGAAGGCTTATCTTAATTTTATTTTTAAGCTTCAATAACACAGTCATATCATAAGGATCTAGTGTAGAATAATATTTTTTCCTATATTTATTTTTTAGTGATATGTCTTTTATTATATTTTTCGTAAACCATGAAGGGTATTTTGTATTATTTGCATATTTAGAGAATTTAGGAATATGCCGATCAAAAAGCATATTCAGAGCAATATAAAATAATTCAGTAGCATGATCAACAGAGGTTTCATTTTCTAAGAATGTCCAATCAATATTATTTAAATCAAAACATGAATTACTAATATCTGCTTTCCTAAAGTTTAAATCTTCAGTGTAAGCTTTGTCAACGAAAATCTTGATTTGTGTGAGTGACAAATTTATTTCGAGAATAAGTGACGGATGGTGTTTATCTTCTAAAATTATCGGAGAATTGCATTTAGTTAATACACACGATTGATTCGGTAGAACTAAGTCTAAATATCTGTTATTGACATTAACAATCCTATTAAACTGTTGAAGATCAAAGTATTTCAGAAAATCAGTATAATCAATAATCATTCAGTATAATCAATTTGTGATTCCAAAGATCACGTCACGACATGTGAGCTTCAAAGAATGTTTCGAAGATGTCAACAGAGAGAGATGTCAACAATGATAATAAATTGGTTAAACAAGTATCTTTTTAACATGAACTAATTATTACTTTTTTCTAATTGAAAAGTGATAATGAGTTCAAAAATTTCAGAAACAAACCTCAACTATGTAGTATCAATCTAGAAGAAGATATCTATAAACATTTAGAATTTGTTTAAACAATTATTTCTGACAAATTAAATCAAATAATTACCCATTCCAAGTAAAAAGTGGACAAAAAGTTGTGGATTTCGGAGAAAACCGCAACTTTGTAGCATTATTCTAAGAGAATATTGTTATGAATAATTACTAATTGTTTGAACACTTATTTTTGTTAACTTTATTTGATTATTACCACGCTCTCACTGAAACGTTGAAAATAAGTGGAAAAATTCAGAAAAAACCTTGACTTTCTAACCCTTTTCTAAGATGAAGTTGCTAAAAACAATAATAAATTGCCTAAACAATTTGAATAAATATCTAATTATCAGTATAAAGTAGTATTTCATGTATTTGAAACAATATGCCTAAAAAAAACCGCAAAAAAAATGGTGATATTTGAAAAGTAATATCTTATTCGCATTCTGTAACCAATTGTGAAGAGAAATGGTGAATTTCGAACTCGATTCATCTAATATTGAATTTTCTGAATAAAATTTACGAAAACGCCTTTTTTTCTCATGAGAAATACGTACTAAACTTCACGGGGCTTGCGGCAACTCTAAATATATTTTTTTTTTTCAAAACAAAAAAAAATACTAACTTATCCCATAATTTTACTCGAACACTCCATCCTTTTTCTGGCTTGCATGCCGTTGCCTCCTCCTGCTTCAAACCGAAATCCTAAGTAACAGAATTCCTCCACTAGTTCAATCAGTTCTCCGTTGAACTTTCAAATGTACTCTATTTTCTTCCCTCTATTCCTGAAGCACATTATCTTGGTCTTGCTAACGTTTACCGTTGAATCCTCTCCTTTCACATACTCTTCAAACCCTCTTGACATCAAATTCAATCCTCTTTCGTCCCCTGATAATAGTACCACATCATCGGCATATATGCTAGAGAGTAGAGCTTACTGCTACCTAAGGTCGTACCCCCTTTACCTTTTTCTCTTCAGCTTATCCTCCGAATCTGCCAGCATTATACTAAAGAACAGCGGACTCAATGGACAACCTTGCCTGAAACCTCTTCCTGTCCTAAATTCTTCTCCTTTCTCATTTCCTATCCTCACTCTAAATCTGGTCTCCACAAATATTTCTTGTATTCTTTGTATCAAATCTCCATCTAGTCCCCTTTCTTTCATTGCCGGCTACAACACCCTCCTGTTCACTGAGTCGAATGATGCTTTCAAATCCACAAACAAGGCCACCAGTTTCCCTTCTTTCCGTCCCAAGTTCCTATTTGCTAGATAGTTTAGGACGTAAATGTTGTCAGTTGTTTCCATCCCTTTCCTGAAACCCGTCTTGTTGTGTGGAATACTTCCTTTCTCTTCTACCTGCCTCTCTCCTTTCTCTTCTACCTGCCTCTCTAGCCTGTTCGTGAGCACTTCCGCATAAATCTTTTATCCCACCGACATCAGAGTAGTACCTCTATAATCCTCAACCTTTTTACCCTCTCCCTTTTTTATTAGCGAAATCACTAATTCCTTCCCCCCTTCCTCAGGCCATCTTTCCCCTCTCCATACTTTGTTACAAATTCTCCCCATCTCTTCTCTTACCCCCCCCCCCCCCTCACCCCATATTTGAGAGCTTCACTTTCTATGACATCCTCTCCTGTTGCTTTATTTCTTTCTAGTCTTTCAATTACCTCGTTTACTTCCCCCCTATTTATATCTTTTTTACTTTCCCCTCCTTCCTCTATTACCTTCTCTTCTTCTCTTAACCTAATTCTTCCCCCCCTAAAAGTCCTTGAAGTACTCCGGCCATTCACTCATTTTTAAATCATCAATCACCCCCTTCGTTCTTCCTCTTTCTCTATTTATCCCCTCTCATACTTTACCTTCCTCCACCGCTGTCTCCACTTCTTCCTTATGTCTTTTCTTTTCCTTCTGATTTTTTTGTTTACCATTTCCTCATATTTTTGCTTCCTCCTGTTGTAATTCTTTCTGCTAATCTCTCCTCTCCCCACTCAATTCTCTAAACATTTTCGCATTCAGATTCAAATTTTCATCCTCCTTCTCCCTTTCTGGAGTTTTTCTCTTAACTTTAGTTTTCTTAGACTTTGCCCCCTCTATATCTTCGTACTCCTCTCTTTTCCTGTTTTCATCAGTCGCCCTTTTCCCCTTGCTACCTATTTCCTCGCTACTGGTCGTGTTCGCATATTTGCGCCAGTCGTCGAGGAATCTGCTCGTTTTTCTCGCGAGCAAACGCGATGCTTCCCTATTGAGGAGTTCTAAGTTGGAACGCCCCCCTTTCTTATTCGGGACCTTACCACTACCTGACGGACCTGATGTACTTGCTGCCAGCTCCCATTTCGTACCTGCACCTTTCTTAGCAGTTCCCCCTCTCTCTCTCATCTCCTTCCTCCTTCTTATGCCCACTTGACTGCTTTTCCATATTCAGCTTGCCACCTTTTCGGAAATCCACCCAAAAAAACACCTCCTTTGTACCACACCTTCATATCCCTGTGTTCACTGGCTTCACCTCCCTTACTTGTAAGTCCTAAAAAACTCCGCTCTAAAACCCAACTTACACCCCTCACAAGTTCGTACCTAACCTCACAAAAAATCAGTCCTCTCTCGCTTTTACAATTTCTCCCTTACATTCACTCCCCTTTGCTCCCTTCACTTTCACTTAGACTTTCACCCTTTACCTTTCTACTCACCTCACTTTTCTACTCGTCACTTCTATTTCCTTCTTTATTAGCCAACAAATAACCGCACTGCCCATACACCGTGACTCTACTATCGGTAACGGAAACGAAATCCAGTGATTATTCAATAATTATAATGATTGAATATTAATAATAATATATCATTATAACAACGAATAATAATAGTAGATATAATTCAAATTATCAAATTGATCAATTATTATAATAAATAAAATAATCAATCATAAATCAAAATTAAAATAGAACAGGAAAAGTGGGAACTTGAATCAAACACGGCGACAACGTGATGATTCAGTTCACTTTTAATTTTATCACTTATTAATCGCATTGGAAAAACAATAATAGGCAAAAACCCGTTTTTTTCTTTCACTTCAGATACTGTTTTTGCCCATTCTTCCCTTTTCAATGCAATTAAAGAGTGTTAAAATTGGAAATTCAAATTTAACTCAATTGTTACGTTGTCGCCAGTGTGTTTCTAATGACAATCAAATCTGTGTGAAAAATGCCATTTTTTACAGCCGTGTGATTTCGAGTATCGTGTAGAATCAAACAAATAATGAATACTGCATAATAAGGTGCTGAATGAACTCTAAAAGAACCAATATTTACTATATTATAGGAATCAGATTCTTCAAAAATATTCCCGCAACACGTTCCAGACGATGGTAATTTACGAAAACAGAATTCCTCTAACAGATCAGAAATCGTTAGACCTCGGGTGGGTGACTGTTCGGGATTCTCGCTTAGTCATGTTTTCACTACCTTTAACTACTGTCGAACGGGAGATACGACGCCGAGGATCGGTGTAGGCATTCGATGCTATCGAATGTCTACATCTAAACTCGCCTGTCGATAATCGACTTCACTCAGGAGTTTTGGTTTTCTACAGTTTTCCTCTCCTCTGACCAAATGTTAAGGCGAATACGAGCGCATTAAATAAAAAATCCGGCTGCAGACGGCAGGGATTTCAGAGAATAAAAATCCCACAGGATTGAGTACGTCAGGCATTGCTTGGAGGCTTATTATGAGAGTTTGGGTTGTTGGGGATTTCGGGAAGGGATTTGAGTTGGAGGGCTCAATGTCTGACGACCTCCTGTGGGAGGGGGGACTATAGATATGTGAAAACCCGAAAAGGGTATACATGGAGTGAAAAATCTAGTCTAATCTTTATTTCTTAATTAAAACATAAAATGCTGTAAATAAATATTGTCCGGGCTTGGAACAGGAAATTCTTGGATATAAATGGGATTTTGACGTTAAACACATAAGTTCCGTAGAAAAATATAATTTAGACTTTGTGAAAATCGTAGTTCAAATTACAATTTTCTCTCAGGAACAGGAAATTCACTTCAAGAATTAAAATTTATACTTTCAGATCAGTAATCTTTGTTAAGAATGATGATTTTAACTTTCGAACAGGGAATTTTCGTCAAGAATTATTATTTGACTTAAAACACAGAATTTTTGACATGCAATAGGACTTCAGAAAAATTATCTCAATTTTCATTCAGAAGAAGGGGGAAAACCTGGTAAACACCAGCTTTATAAATTTTTTAACAAAATTCGATGTTTTCTGCTGTTTCCGATAAAAAAGATTATTTTCTAGCAAAACACTAATAACACTAGTTTTCTGGTTCCGTGGCTTTAGGGTCCGTGAAATAATGATGAGGAAGATCTAGATTTCCATTAGGAATGACATAAAACTTTTTAAATTTGTGTCCAATCGAAAAGTTTCATTACGATAATATCGATATTCTCGATATTTATACTAAGAAGCTGATAATAACTTACAGGGTCTTATATAAAAATGTCAATATTTTGAGAAATTCCTAACTTTCAGAATTTTGTATCTAATTGAAGAATTTCAATAATCACCAAATTGCCGATTAAAATGTCTTGATCTGTCAGTTTAATACTTGTTTCTATGTTCTGCAAAGCTTTTTCAATCATACAACTTTTCAAATTTTGAACATTCCAATAATCTCATGGAGATAACTTGTGAATCTTCCTGTAATCTACCAGACAGTGTAAATAAAAATTTCAAAAATTGATGAAATGCATTTGAAATGTTGCAAATGCTCGGAATTTTGCAATTTTGGTTCAATTGAGCTAGTTAACGAACTTAACCTTCATCTTAGGACACAGCCACCGACAAAATTGTGATTTTCGGACTTTGCGAGTGCCGAAACGTAAATTATCCGAGTTTGATGAAAAAATGTGAATGGTGGACAAAACTCCCAGAGACAAATCTCCCACAAATCTAAAGTTGGCTTTTTGCATAAAAGAAGTCGTTCAAAAATGTTATCATCCCAAGCAACCTCTATGGCACTCACTTTTTATTCGCGATTCAATTTTTCTTCTTTTTGTTATCTCGATAATCACATTTTTGGATGAATTTTTTAATGCAAAAAGCCAACTTCAGATTTGCGGGAGATTTGTCTCTGGGAGTTTTGTCCACTATCCAAAAAATATTTCATTTTTTAAGAGATCAATTCTACGTATAGTTTTTACATGTTTCTATTCATTAGTGAAACTTTCACATTTATCGCCATCTTAGTGTCATTCAGTAAACTCGAGTGAATGGAGGGTTGTAGACAGAAGAATCTATTAAGGGATCCAACATGCCGTAGGCCGCCCGGTAGCACTTAGCGAAGATTTTCACGCAATAATCCCAGCGTGAGATGGTTAAGTTAGTTAAGTGTTCGGTATTAGTTATGTTTTCAGATAGTTCTAGGCAGTAGGTAGGGTTCGAATCTTCGGCGATTAGGATTTTTTAAATTATTAGGGCGTACTTATTATGAGTTCAAGAATTGACAAACGATTGTGCACTTGTAGAGAAAATAAAGTCTTAAAAGTAATAATTTTCACGTGCCTATTAAGTTAGTTGCGCCGAAATGGGACCTTACTTACGGGTTGTCTAAATTTTTAAGAATATGTAGAAAATATTGTTACCTAACGATTCATACCCTCTACAGCTGATTTGACCGTTTCAAAAGACAAATAAAATCAACTATGTTTAGTACTTTTTGCATGGGTCTCCAATAGCTAACATGGACAATCACCACATTACAAAGTCAAGCATAGAAACTAAAGATATACAGAAAAATATTGTGTGGATTTTATTTCAAAAAATAACAATTATTGGCCGTTTGGTATGAAAGATACAGTGCTGGAAAGAATAATTTTTGCTGTTCTCGCGTGGCACATAGTAGGGTTAGGCAGTATTATCGCTGCCTAAAGAACTGTTACTGTGAATGTGTGTATTTGTATAGGACGCTTCTATGCGAGTGTACAAACTCAATCAAAATTGTTCACTAATGATGAGAAGAGAAATTGGCAGTTCTTGCATCTATCTGAGCGTAAACTTTTGAATGTGACTGTCACGAGACAACTACCTGAATGCACTGGGGTGCAAAAAGGAGGCCGATTTATCTACCGTGTTTTCATCGTTTGTTTTTTCGTCCGACTCTTGAATTTTTTTATACTCCTTTTCTTCATATTTCATCCTAGTCATGGATCTGCAAGAGTTTCATTTATTCACAAACTTCAAGGCTATTATGAAGGTTCGTTTTATGCTAAATACATTCGACGTCAAACTACGATATATTTTTATTTCATTGAGATTCATGGAATTAACAGATTGTAATTTTTCCGCAGCATTTTGTATAGTGTTAACATAACTGTTAACAATTATGTCAACCTCTTCGATCAAATTATTTTCAATGCTTGGTAGATTTAGAAGCTCTCAAACTGGAAGCTCGCGTTCTCTTTTTATACAAATAAGTCTTCTACTGCCTAGTTTATTTCCTTCTAGTAGAATTACTGCTGGTAAAAGGTCTGAATTGGTAGGAAGTGGCTACCATAAAAATTAGAAATCAAGCTCAAATTGTATGGATACTCCAAATTTGGTCTATGACAGGTTCCATTTCCACTAATAGTATATGTTTGATTTGCAGGGGAATCATTGGTTGCTTTGCTATTCAAGAGGATGAAAGCGTGGTTTTCATGAGTTCGAATGAAAATTTACCTCTTTTGATGCAGCTATTATCAAATGATTCCATGGTCCTATGCAGAGTGTTGTTATTTACTTTTATTTATTTGCTACTTTCATTTAAGTTACCTACTAAATTATTATTGAGTGGTCAGGCCACTCCTCTTTTAAGTCATCTATTGTCTAACTAAGTAATGTTGTAAGTTTGTTGAAATCTGATTCTAGACCATTGTATACTGATCTAATTATATTGTTAGTATGCCTATCTGGAATTCTAATAAAAATGAAATCCCTATACATAGACAAAACGGAATATTTGTACTTCGAATTGTCGATGCAGATCATCGAGCCTCTTTTTGGTCGACCAATATCTTTTTCTTGCATTGCAGGGCTAATGAATATCTTGCAGTGGTCCATTCCGTCTGACAGTGCTGGTGATTCTTTGGTGCATAATGTTTCTGAGAGGCGTAAGATGCCCTCAGGAATCAGAAATGGCTTGATGCTGTCTATATTTGTGTTTTTTTCATACCATTAGGCCAAAATCCCCTGCAGGGTAAGCAAACTCGTTAAGAGTCATGATTGGTTGCGTTGAATACTGAGGAAGGCACCACTCTCCTGTCAATATTGACGCCAACAACACGCGGTATTCTCAAGCGATCATCCATCCAAGTACTAATCGCGCCCAACGTGGCTGAATATCAGTGATCGAGCAAGGACTGGCTTTTTGAGCATGGCATGGCAATTTGTGTTTTTTATGGTATATATTGTCCGATTTCATTGTTCTTTTGGAGCGTCTAATGTTTATTTTTTTGATCAGCTGAACGATAAGGGAATGGTTTTTTTTTTTTGGCTGGTACTTCTTGCATATGATTCAATCGAATCCAATCGTACTAAGTGGCCCATCTGCTGGCTTTCATTCATTTCAATTACCTTGTTGTCCTCGTTAAAACCATCGATAGCGTTGATTAAAAGTTAAGCATTTTCAGCAGTATAGAATTGGTCTCTTATTCCAATCTTCTGATCTTTCGGGTAAGCGTCGATTCCATTGTTCTTCAATTTCTTTATATGTTTCCTTAGCTCTTTGCTTCCTTCTCTCTACTCTTCAGATAGATCGTTGGCATTATTAATTTTATTTGCTCTTTAGATACTTTACACCCTTAAATATTTGAGATTTCCAGCACCTTCCTACCAGTGTAACTAACGTTGGTTTCGAATCATTATTTTTTCAAAGCCTCCTTGTTCAAATACCTGAGTCTGAAATGTTTATGATGGCCTTACATACATTCGGCTTCACATTTCGTACTAGCTGACTGCTGAATGTTGGCGACTCCTCCATGCCAAAAATTATGAGTTCGCTTCTTATTCTGCATTTTTTATCCATCTTGAAGATTTTTCCCCTTCAATTTTGAGCAACATTTTTGTCAAAAAAAATTATTAGCGCTGTAATTACTAGAATCCGTTAAAAACTCTCTATAAGTAACTTCACACAAAAAAAAGAACAAAAAAACTTTGAGTGGCCAGTTGGTCGTGGGGGGTAAGGCATGCGCTTTGGACCCACGCCGGCTGGTTGTGGGTTCGATTCCCGCCTTGCACTCTGGAAGAGCTTCGGCGGCCAATGCGGTGAACACTTGCCTAGCAAGGGAGTATTTATCTCCGGAAAGTCGTGGTGCCGGTACCTCTTGAGAAAAAGGTTACTCTAAGTACTTAGGGCTGGGGTTCTAGGTGGTTCGGAAACCACCTTAAGCTGTAGGTCCCCCTTACTCACTACTAAGGTAGTGGTAGGGTGTGTTAAGGAATGGTGGAGAGGTTCGAGGAAAATGTAAAACCTCAGGGGACACATTGAATTAATCAATCAAGTTAAAAAATTTGGTTGTTGCATGATTATATCCTTTTTTTTGTTCCAAACTGACGGTTTGAATCAGGAACTCGATGAAAACAGAGAACATAAAATTGTTTTAACAAATTCAAAAAACAAATTCACATGTTGGCTAATATTTATTGAATACTAGAACCTCATACGCGCGCTATACTACTCCCGTTCCTTTACCTCTATGTAGGTATATTATAAAATTGTGATTACTATAAGTAGATGCATAATAAAATCCACATTTGCAGGGGTAAATGCAAGATGTTGGCACACTTATGGGCGAACAATAATAATAATTACGTAAGACGACATTCTATTATTTTGTTAACGCAGGGAGAAATTATTCAGCGGAAATGTATCAAGATATAACTTTTATTGTTCAAAAATTTGATATATGATATAATATACTATAATATATTTAATATATGAACGCATCTCTCCTCAATTATGCAATTGTGATGCATATTATAATTGGAAAGCGTGTATCATCAATATTAATAACTTACGTTGGCGATTGCGAATTTGCACAAGCGTCATGACTGCGCTTGAATTTGGGCTGTCTAAAATTTGAATCATGATAAACCCATTGGAATCTTCTTGAATATTCTGTTATCCCTATAAATCTATTAACAACGCTTGAAATATTTGGAAATATTTTTTCAATCCTAAAAACCTTTCAAAATATACGAAAAATAACTAAAGAAATCGTTAACATTCCTTTAAGGCTGGTGACACACTATGCGTTTTCGCCGGACCGGTTTTTCGGGATGCGGCAAAACGGAATAGGGCTTACTGAGACACACTGTCCGGTGAAAACGGACGTGGACGTGATAGTTTGTGGTACAATTCCAAGGCGGATCGTCGCATCGTCATTTATGCAAAATTAGAAATTATTTTTCAAATAAATTTCTCGAGTTGCTGAGGCCAAACATTGCTTAAGAAGATACGCAGTTCAGAAAGGTATTCAGTGCGACAGTTTTAGTCTCCGTACTCCTTGCACAGTTCATCTCACAGTGCTGACTTTTAGTGTATAAATTCTACAAATTTGTTGGCATCGAACATTTTTCATCCCGCTCTGCCGCGCAGTGTGTCACGTTCCACTTGAAACAGTGTGTTGACTGACTCATCCCGCCATCCGGTCATCCCGTTTCGCCGCAGCATGCTGCGGCAGGAACCTACCGGTACGGCAAAACGGGATGAGTGTGTCAGTGCGCATTTGAAATAATACGTCGTCATCATCCGGTCAAAACGTTCCCTTCAAACCGGACCGGCGGAAACGCATAGTGTGTCACCAGCTTAATATCTTCACGTCTTATAAAATTGGTTCAAGTTCTTTGACTTCCTTAGAAAATCTGTTAAATGCCTTGAAATGCTCTCAAGTTAGAAGCGATTGTTTTATAATTGCCGTGAAAATTTCGGAAATATTTCAAAAATATATCAGATCTTTTAAAATGCTCGTCAATCATCTCCAACATCTCCAATTCTATCTCCTGCTAATCACACTCCTTTAATGAGAACCACAGTCTTCCCTCATTCGCGGTTTCTCTGCTTTCCATATCGAGCCTTCTTTATTGCGTCTCTTCTCTCTCGCCCTGATCTCTATTATGCACGCTTGCGCGATTTTGCTTCCTCTCCTTTCTTCAGTCTCTTCTAACTCCCATATTCTTCGCTTGCCGAACTACCATTTTCTCCCTACCCTGTTCTTCCCTCAGCATATAACCTGGAAACTCCAGTTTTCTCCCATAACCCAACTCAGGAATCTTTCATGAAGGCTTTCCACTCTCTTTTGCTACATCCACCACCATATTTCTACTCCACTGTACACGACTGCCCATACTAGCACATCGAACATCCGTATTCTCATCCTCCAATCATCTTCAAATCTTCTCTTCCCTTTGCCCCATACTTGTCCCATTATTTTACTCGCCCACTCCATCCTTTTTCTGACTTGCAGCTCGTTACCTACCCCTGCTTCAAACCATAACCCTAAGTAACAGAATTCCTCCAATAGTTTAATCATTTCTCCGCTCAACTTCCACTTGTACTCTATTAACTTCTTCTTTTGTCCTGCTAACGTTTTCCGTTAAATCCTTTCCTTCTACATACTCTTCAAACGCTCTTGACATCAAATTCAATCCTCTTTCCACATCATCCATATCATCTGCATATGCTAGAGAGTAGAGCTTACTGCAACCTGAGATCGTACCTCCTTTACCTTTTATCTTCAGCTTTTCCTCCAAGTCTGCCAGCATTATACTACACCACAGCGGACTCACTGGACAACCTTTCCTGAGTCCTCTTACTGTCAAGAATCCCTCTCCTTACTCTGAATCTGATCTACACAAACTTTCCTTCTAAACTTTCTATCAAATCTTCATCTTCTCCCCTTTCTTTCATTAACTGCCACAACACCCTCCTATTCACAAAGTCGAATGCTGCTTTGAAGTCCACAAACAAGGCCACTAGTTTCCACTTTTTCCGCCCCAACTTCCTATTCACTGGATAGTTTGGGACGTAAATGTTATCAGTTGTTCCCATTCCTTTCCTGAAATCCGTCTGATTGTGTGGGATACTTCTTTTCTCTTTTACCTGACGCTCTAGCAGGCTTCTGAGCACTTCCGCATAGATCTTATACCCCACCGATATCAGAGTAATACCTCTGTAATCCTCCACCTGTTTACCCCCTCCATTTTTTAAAAGTAGAATCACTTATACTGTCCTTCATTTTTCAGGCCATACTTCTCCTCTCCATACTTTGTTACAAATTCTCCACATGTCCCCTTTTATTCC
>WSXT02060199.1:0-12669 GCA_011762715.2 Neuroterus valhalla
GTTCGTGCCACCACAAGATTCGGGAAAAGGGAAAGCTGAGCGACCCACATTTTTGGTATAATCAGTCACGGGGGTGTCTAACCGCTGTTCACAAGAATTGGAAATGGGGATGATATTCGACTTATGTTACTTCTGTGACCAGTCATAAGAGTGTCTCCCGGCTTCTATGAGACTCAGACATGGGAATGATATGTAATCTCAGTCATTTCTGTGATCAGTCATAGGGGTGACTTCCCACCCCCCATGACACCTGAAGAAAAACTGGAAGATATGTGACCTACATAATCCCGATGACCATTCACAGGGGAGAGTTCGTGCTCCCACAAGACTCGGGAAAAGGGAAAGCTGAGCGACCCACATTTTTGGTATGATCAGTCACAGGGGTGCTTTACCGCTGTTCACAAATTTGGAAATGAGGATGATATTTGACTTACGTTACTTCTGGTACCAGTCATAGGAGTGTCTTCTCGCCTCCTATGGGACTTGGAGATGGGGATGGTATGTAATCTTAGTCATTTCTGTGACCAGTCACAGCGGTGATTTCCCACTCCTACGAGACTTGACATAATAAATCATTACTTCAGACTGAATAAGTAATTTTTTTGTAAGTAGGACTTTCAAATTATTCTTTATTAGGATATATTGTTATTATGCTCCGTCCATGCCAATTTATATTTTATCATAAAACCAAACAGTTCTTTGACAATATCAATGAAAATTTCATAGTATCGATTACCTCTTTTTTGGTACTTCAGCGCCATCTATTAATTGCACTTTTCATCGAAGGATGTGGGACCAATAAGGAAAGTTGTAGAAAACATTTCCCTCAACATTTTTTGTCTTTACGGTATTTTTTTCCAAAAACTGCCTTTTTTGTGACATACTGACTGTACTATTTTTTGGGGTTCGAAAAGTCTCAAAACATGGACATTTGATGAAAACGGGGGAGGAGGGGGTCCAACTTTCTCAAGAATTTCATACCTTTACTCATGAGAATGTAAAAAGTAATGATCCTAGTTCTTACAGTAACAATTGCAGAGCAACTGGTTGGCAGTATTGTCGTCGTTTCCGCAAGACTGTAATATGATTTTGCTAAGAGCTGGCTAGTAGCGGTAGTCTCTATATGGTCAGACTCGGTGAATCGCCGGGAGTAATAGCATGTATATATCACCACCACAGTAGTAATGAGGTTTTCTGTCGGGCGAAACTGGACAAAACATGGTCTGTTGCAACTTGCACAACACTTTCGCCCATTGATGGGGGAAACGAGCATACAGGCTAAAGCCTCTCTGAAAGTACGGAAGTAGTGTGTTTCATTTGATGAAACCTTCATTTTACCCTGAAGTTTGATATGTCATGAAAACTCTTCACTTCAACGCTAGAAAGCTATACTAGCCCCTTCACAGGATACACCTCTGGTATATATGAAACCATGTGCATGTTTATCCAGTATACATGTATTTGAGCCATTTGATGGTGTGTCAAATAGCATGAGTGAGGAAACTCACGAAACCTAGAAACTCTCAAGAGTAAAGTCGAATGATGCGAAGTCGTTGCACTTTTTCGAAATAAAAATACTTTTTTCTCTGCATCCTTAGGATTAAAAAAAATTTCTATCTCTAAGACTGCTTTTTACAAGGAATTTTCTTTCCATGCGAGAATCCCTTAGATGGGAGGAGGCCAAATTCTCCCTCATCAAAAGCAGTGAGTAGAATGTGGCAGACCCACATTTTAGATAGGCTATTCATTTTAGGTTCAAAAAACATTCTTGTTGCGTTTTCTCCATAAAAAACACACTTTTAATGGATCACACTGTTATCGTCGTTTCAGGCAAATTACTACTCTTGAATAACAACCAAGGTAGGACACTTCTTTGATAACATTGTAGATAAGAGCCAAATTATTTTTATAGACACATGCCGCCTTCTCGATATTAGAAAGGAAACTTTCTTGATTAATTCCATCCAACATTGAAGAAATATTACCCTTTTAAATTGAATCATATCATTAAAGGCTATTGTCAAATTCACGTTCAGCAATGACCTAGACCGGATTTTTTTTCCAACCATGTTCTAGATATCAGCTTTAATAGTTTTTCCGATACTCGTCGTTCTCGAAAAAAGAACACTCTTATTAAAAATTTAATTTATTTTAATTATATTATATATGATTATGTAAATTATTATATTATATATAAAATTCATGCAGCTCCGGCGATTTGAGCTCTTATAACTTGAAATTTGGCACTTTTCACAACAAATATTAGGAGACGCAGTTTGAAAAACACTGGAAAAATAAATGCATCTCAAATATAAGATGAGAAACGCATCAAATTCTCTCTTCGACTGATTGAGTGAAGTGCAGATCCTAAGAAATGTAACAGCCTAGACAGTTGAAAATTGTACCATAAAAATACGAGAAATGACAGCTCTTTTTATGAATTTGAAAATTTTCAAATATATATCTATAGTTTAGGAGAGAAAGTATTTTAATTCTTTTTTCATTTTAAGGAAAACCTTTTGCAAAGGGATTTTTTTAGCTGACTCCAATTGGATAATGAACAATAACACAACATGGAACCTGGGATTTTTTAAATTTTCACAATTGGGACCTAAAATAAAAAATGAACCTTCTCCGTTTGTAAATTCCATTTGTTTGGTTGAACATCAATTTTTGAAGTTTTGAATCTTTTAGGAGGATATGCATATACTTTGAGCGAGGCCACCTAACTGCGAAAAACGGCAACACCCCGTCCGCGCAACAAAAAATGCGACTGAAAATGTCTATAGCTTGGCACCAACGCACCTACCCCCCATACTCCTCTCCCTTTCTCCCTGCCGTTCTGGAAGCCGGTGTAGTACAGTCGAATCTGCGACAGTTCACGCTGCGACTCTTTCTTTCCTCACATTTCTCCTCCTTTCGCCCGTCTCCACTCTTGCTGGGGACACGGCGCACATTCGACGCGCCGCGTGTGTGTATTGAACACGGACTTACATGTTGCGCGTGAGTAAAGGCATTTCCAATGAATAGTTTTGATAGTGATTCGTCTGAAATTGACGAAAATAAGCATGTACTAATAACAAATGCTGTTGTTCACGCAGCTCAATCGCGGATAGCTCTTTTCCCCCCAATCGATGAATGAAAAAACAATGAAATTTATGTTTTTCTTTTAACGCGAAAGAGCAAAGCGTCTGTCAGGCGGTCCCGCGACCGCTCTACTTTTTCAATTATGAATTTGAATATTCAAATTTTGGTTCACAATTTACTTTTTTGAGTAAAAATTAATTTATCTGTTTGAAAATTCAAGTATTTCAGTTGAAGGCCCTTCTTTCCAGTTGGAAACTTGGAGCAGAAGAAGCGAACAAAACTTGCTACAACTTAGATTCTTGAAATTCACTGATGTATAAATAATTATTTGAATTACATATAATTATGTATCTACATAATTGGAATATATTGATAATTACGTGCCTCAATAGTATTCTAATTTTATCTATTTAAATATTGTGCACGAACATACTTTTTATTTTCCAACCTTATCATATATATTTATTCTATGAATCCTATTATTTATAATGTCCAAATTTGAAGAGAAATTTAGAAATTCATGATATGGTTCAATGAGGTGAAAACTTTTTTATTCATTAAAAATGTCAGAACTAAAAATAAATTCAATTGGGACCTATTATTTCAATAGTTTACGATATTTAGATATGTCGATGCTATGAATTTAATATTTTTGTACAATTATCGTATGTATTCTGTGAGAAGCCTAATAGTATACAGTCATCCAAATAATTGCTTCATCACTTTCTCTTAGTACCTATTAAATTATTGGATATCTGAAATATTAAAAAATATTTTTTCAAGATAAATATATGCGAACAACGTGTTTTATTAATCAATATGAATCCAATTTGAATTTCGCTCATGCCATAGAATAATTATCGGCCTAAGAGTACAGTTAGCGCCACCACACGGCTCCGGTAAAACCTCACGTCGCATTTATTCTACAGGCCTTTATAGGAGTGCCACCCGCCCGATAAAAACAAGCCGTAAGTTACATAAGTCTCTCAAAGCCCACAAGAGAAGTGAGAATGCTTTAAAAATTTGTCGAGTACACCTGCGCACTTGATTAAACTCTATAACAAACATTTTATAATCTCCCCTGTGCTTAGTTTTCTGCGGATGAGTGAGAAAAGTGCAGACTAAAGTTAGAAAAAGGCTTTTATCACAGAATATCTAGAAGCTAGAGTGAGTATCTACGTCGGTGAGGTCTAAAAGAGGCTTTCGAGAAAAAAGCAACTTGCTGAGTGATAAATATATAGTGAACTGATAAATATAGTAACACTAACCAAAGAACCCTTCCTGTCCATTCTTCCCTGTATTCTTGTTTTGGGTACCCTTCATTCTTCTCTTATTCTATGCAACCCTTCCCTTTCCCTTTCAATAGAAACTCTCTTACTTTTCGATCGATATATAGATTTAGAGACTATCATTATATTTCTCCTCTATGTGTGCTTATATGCAATAGGATGGCAACGACCTCTGGATAATTGAACGCACTATTCCAGTGTCGTTAATCATGGTGGAAATAGACGAAAAAACTAGTCTCCAGCACGGAAGGGAATGAAATGCACCCATCTATCGCCCTAGAGCAAAGAAAGAGTGAATTAGGGTACGCTTTTAAGGTAATGGCAGTTAATGGCGGTTGGATGCAATTTATTAAACTAAATGCAATTAAGTTAATTGGATGGGAAATTCTTCTGGGCTTATGAGCAACAAATGGTTTGACAAATTCTCATTCTGAATGAGAAGGTATTGGTTTTATGCGGAAAATGACTTTCACAGATTTAATGAAATCTTCACGTTTTGAGAGCCCCTGAGCCAGAAAAAACGGTTTTCACGAAGGTGTCTGTCGGTCTCTCTGTAGCCTGCAGACTCGATAAATTCCGAAAGAATAATCATATTGGATTGTGCTTTGGCACATTCTTTTGAGGCCGTTAAAGAAAGGACAAGTTCGTTAACAAGCCATTTTTGACCAATGGTTTTGGTTTTATCCATCGAAATAGCTTTTTGAAAAGTCAAAAACGCACATTTTTGGTCAAAATATGCAAGATGCGAAAAAATGCTAGGAAAAAAAATTATTCATTTTAAAAAGACCTATAAATTTTATATTTACCATTTTTTTCATAAGATGCATAGTTTTTGTTTAAATCGTGAAAAATGTTACCAAAAATGAAAAATTCCATTTTTGAGCAAAACTATGCAAGATACGAGAAAAAATGAAAAGTACAAAAATTGTTTAAAAAATTTGCAAATTTATTGTTAACTATTTTACGACAAGACGAATAGATTTCGTTTCAAATACTGAAAAATTCAATTTACTAGCCAAACTATGCGAGATGTAAAGATCATTGGCGAGTATTTTTATGAGAATGTGTTCATTGAGGCCAGTAGAGCCTTAAGTAAAATTGATTTTGTAGAAATTAGGATCAAGAATTTTTTTCAAATTCAATGATCTTCATAGAAGGAGAGGTTTTCAACAATTTTGCGCTATTTGCAACTCTGTGTATACATTACACTGTAAACTGAATCGAGCACGTAAGTAGCCGAGCGCGAGATCCAAATGACGCGCGCTATAGGCGCGCTTAAACTTGCGATCCGCGCGCGCAGCGCGCTATGCGAATGTGCCTGCGCAGCGGGCAGATTTTTTTTTATATCTTTAGGGTACTATATAGGAAGCTTAAATACAAGTTTTTGACTATCAACCCTTTCCAGGCTGTCGGACATCTTCAATTAAGGGGTGATTTCTTGTATCCAGAATAACAGTCGTATTCTTCATTCAATCAAGAAAACAGCTCATAACATTTTCCAGGAGAAAAATGAGTTTTAAAAATTGATATATTTATTGCTTTTCCGTATTTTACTCATTTGTTGCTAAACAATCGGTAATACAAATAAAAAAAAGGTTGAAATTTTTTTTCGATCGAATATCTCTTTTGCTTCTGGTGCATTCGCGAAAATTTAAAGACAAAAGTTGTAATTCACACGACCCTCTACAATTTTTGTTGAAATTTTCTTTTTGTCAGAGCAATTGTTTATTTACCGTAGCGTCTGAAAGTTGCGCGCACCGTTACTGGGTAGTTTGTAATGCTAGATTGCGAACGCTGTGCCGTACTAAATTATTTTAAGTTTCGTCGATGGAATGAGACTCAACATTCTTTCTCTTCCTTTTTTATTATTTTCAATGAAACATAATTTTGACTACTTTCTGTGTGCTTGATTAATATTGAAATTACTTTCATTTTTTTTATTTGGAATATTTCTTGTTTTTAAACTTACCTTTGATTATTATCTTTTAATGGCGTTTCAATTGTTTACTAGTCTTTAATATAATTCCATACGATCATTTATATGATTTCTCTTTTTTGTTGGACAAATAAATGAAAAATTCTCAAAAATGAAGAATGAGAAAACTTTTACAGGAATTCGATATGAAAACTTTTTTATTAAAATTGTGAAATCCATGATACGAACCTCACAATCTTTAATTTATGAATATGCAATCTGTGATGAAATTATAATACAAAGTGTTGTTTATTCACTTATCTTGTTATTTTGGAAGAATTAAGGACAAAATACTGATGGAACGTTGAAACTTTTCGATTTTTCCTGAGAAATCACCATTGCAAGTAATTTTTTTTAAAGGAAAAAGTGAAAACTTTTTTAATGCAAGGTTAAAACTTCACCTACAAAATAGAAGAAAAATTCAGCCAATTGGACAATTTTCAGCCGAGTTATCGGATTATAAAGAATAATAACACCTTGCAATAAAGAGAAATCGACTTTTTTGGTCGATATCCCAAAAATTTCCTATGACAAAAAGAACTAAAATTCAAGCAAAAAGAAAAAATACGTCTCTCATCGATGTTTGAAACATCTTTCATTTTGAATACAAAATGGTTATAACTATATGTTATGGCTTGAATGAAGCATAAAAGAAATAATAGTTAACTGAACAGCATTAGTCATAGCTCATAATGTCATAATATCACCTCTGTTAGCAGGGCGACATCTCTTCCATTAATCCACTTTCCGGAACTTTCTGATCCTCATGAAAGGGCAGCTATATAACTGTTCCCAACTTTTTAATGGATGTTTTAACCAATTTTCGTTCCAACTTAGTAATATATTATAAGAATTCAAAACTATTATTAGGGTCGATAAGAGTAAATGTAATACGCAATTACATAAGTATATTTTGATGACCAATGTTTCAATATTTAAGGAGATTCTCATTTCAAATTTTGCCCGACATATCTTTGAAATTTCTACAATAAATCTTCCTCTTCTCTAATTGGCGAAAACTTACGTGGAGTAAAGTTCTGAATTTTACTGTTATCATGCCAAACATTTTCTATTTTCGTCATTACGAGTAAGTGTAACACGTGTGAATAGAAATACTTCAATCCGAATTTCAGAAGATTGTGATTTTGTAACTGTTACTAAAATATCAACTGATTCCTATAGCGCATATTTTCTTTCAGTTTTTCGTCATTTATACGAATATTATCGAACATCAGAAATAAAAAATTTTGACTTATATTTTAGATTATGTGATTTCTGAAATGATTTTGAAGTCGTTCCTTTGAGTTAACATATATATTGGAATATTATTTGCCAATTATTATTATTATTATTATTATTATTATTATTATTACATAATATTCACCCATTTTTTCATTGCGAAAATGAGGTTTATTAACCTCTCCGAATAACCTTAAATTTTTTACACGTTTTCGTATTTCATAATGAAGAAAATTTAAGTAAAAATACCATTCAAGATACTTTATGTGTTGAAAATACAAGCAAGTAACAAAATTACAATATTGAGTTTCCTTGAAGCGTCTTAGTTTGTTCGGAAATTATTGATTGAAACAATAACTATTGACAGTCACTTTTTTCCACAAATAAAAGAAAATATAATATTCCTGTTCTAACAAATAAGTTGATAACTAATTAACTAAAACTAATAAACTAATACACACTTACCCTTATCGACTCTAGCTTATGAAATATATTTATCCCAGTCATGCATCTATAGAAGTTGGTTAACAAATGGAAGATACGCAACAATAGAAGACATTAAAACTTGAAAGAACAGTAAATGTAGACGCCTTCTATGGTTCTTTACATTCCGAGCCCATAATTCTTTCAGATACGATCATGAACAGTGAGAGAAATTACTGTTTTTTTATTAGCATGTTCGGAAAATACTTATACCCAAATGCATAATTTTTGTTGAAAGTTTAATTTTATGATAGTTAGGTCTTGTCCCACGATCAACTGATGATAATATTATTTACACTACAAAGTGGCAGGTTGTATGGAGTTTTAGTGTAATTTTACGACCAAGAAGAGTGCTTTAAGGAAACATGCTCTTAGCCTCTGGACAGAAAAGTTTACTTTCTCTCAAGTATTTTTTCTAAAAAAACACAAACTTTCGGAATCACGTTGAAAAAGTTTTGTAAAACTCTCCCGCCCGGAACAACTGGTAATTAAAAAATTTCGAATCCTATATGTAGAATTTATTTCAAATTTTCATTGAAAATGGTCATTTTGAACAATCAAGCAAGCGCTCGCAAAAACACTTTTGTTTAAGAATAACCGCAAGATACAAACTAGGAAGAACAAACTTCCACAGAATATGACGTCAACAGATATATAGTTGAAGTTATAAATTATTATTACAGTCAAAATTCGTAAACAAAATCGCCTTAATTTTCCTCTCCCGAATAAAAGAATGAGAACAAAAAAAATCGATGATAACGATATGAGCTAGAACAGAAATAACAGAATTTCATAAAGCACAAATATTGAAAAACAAGTCGCGTGAATCGCAGAGTGACAAGAAAAAATCATAGCTCTCCTGTAGGAAAGCTATTTGAAATCTGCATGCGAAGGATTAGTGTATGTTGGTAGCACTGCAATACCCCAATATTTGCACTGACCACTCAACTTGCGGCCCTGTCGAACTATTGACCGAATTCACTGAGCCAAAAACATGCCATTATCCACCGTGTGTCGTGGACCAAAGTTTTCAGCCTAATTTCCATGAGCTTTCGCCTCAGCCAGGCATAAATTGACGTCAAGCCTGACACGGGGAGCCTTGGAATCCTACTTAGGATCCTGCATTTTGGTCGGAAACTGTGCATGTCCTTGTGGTGAGAGAATGCCCTTCTAA
Source organism: Neuroterus valhalla (assembly GCA_011762715.2). Lineage (NCBI taxonomy): Eukaryota > Metazoa > Arthropoda > Insecta > Hymenoptera > Cynipidae > Neuroterus > Neuroterus valhalla. The sequence continues at coordinate 9,248 of WSXT02060199.1, forward strand.
CTCCTAAATAACATGTACTTAGGAAAGCAAAAAATGTTTCAATTGTAATGAATCGTTAATAAATCTTGCGGATAGTCTCCAATGTCCAGCTTTAGCTTTGTTGCTAACATGCTTCATTCTGATCAGGTGGAAAAGTAAAGTTTGTTCTCATCTGAACATTTTACTTGCAATTGTAAATTCCCATAAACCATAGAAGTTTCTATCGAAATCGTAAACCCAACATTTCCTTATCTCGTAAACCATTGTACACACAATCACGAAACTCGAGGAGAACTTGTCCTTATCCAAGTTGTACTGGTTAATGCGTTTTCTCGAAAAGCAGTTCGGAATTGCAACGAGATGTTCTGGGCTTTACAAGTTTTGAGAGCTTAATTTTGTTTCATTCAAAAAACAGGAATTTGAGAAGAAAATTTCTAATTCAAACGACAAAGGATAAATGAATATCTCGAAATACCAAGAAGATTAATTTTCTATAACAAAAATACAAACTTCCATCAAAATAAATCAATTTCCATGAATAGAATTTTAATCATTCTGTTTCATGCGAAAACTTGAATTTAAGAGAAAAACTTCCTAGTCCAAGCACAAAGGATGAATTAATTTCCCGAAATACCAAAAAGATCCATTTGCTATCACAAAAATACGAACTCTTATATAAATAAATCAATATGCCCTGAATAGAATTCGAATAACTCTGTTTTATTCAAAAACTTGAATTTAAAAGAAAAACTTCTAATTCAAACCACATAGGATGAATCAATCTCCCGAAATACTAAGATCTATTTGCAATCACAAAAATACAAACTTCTAATTCAAACCACAAAGAATGAATTAATATCCCGAAATACTAAATAGATCCATTTGCAATCACGAAAATACAAACTCTCATGTAAATAAATCAATTTTTATTGAATAGAATTTCAATACCTCTGTCTTATTGAAAAACTTGAATTTGAAAGAAAAACTTCTATTTCAAACAACATAGGATGAATTAATTTTCCGAAATACCAAAAAGATCCAATTGCTATCACAAATATACAAACTCTCATATGAATAAATCAATTTTTACTGAATAGATATCCAATACCTCTGTTTTATTCAAAAACTCGAATTTGAAAGAAAAACTTCTATTTCAAACCACAAAGGATAAATTAATTTCCCAAAATACCAAGAACATCCATCGCTATAACCAAATTACAAACTGTTATATGAATAAATCAATTTTCACTGAATAGAATTCGAATAACTCTGTTTCATTCAAAAACTTAGATTTAAAAGAAAAACTTCTAATTCACACTGCATAGGAATAATCAGTTTTCCGAAATAGCAAGAAGATCCATTTGCTATCACAAAAATACAAACTCTCATATAAATAATTCAAACTTCACTAAATCGAATTCCAATGCCTCTGTTTCATTCAAAAACTTGAATTCAAAAGGAAAAATTCTAATCCAAACCACAAAGGATGAATTAATTTTCCGAAATACTAAGAAGTTCCATTTGCAATCACAAAAATAGAAACTTCTAATTCAAACCACAAAGAATGAATTAATATCCCGAAATACTAAATAGATCCATTTGCGATCACAAAAATACAAACGTTCATGTAAATTAATCCATTTTCATTGAATGGAATTCCAATACCTCTGTCTTATTGAAAAACTTGAATTTAAAAGGAAAACTTCTAATTCAAACAACAAAGAATGAATTAATTTCCCGAAATACCAAGAACATCCATCGCTATCACCAAATTACAAACTGTTATATGAATAAATCAATTTTCACTTAATAGAATTCGAATAACTTTGTTTCATTCAAAAACTTGGATTTAAAAGAAATACTTCTAATTCAAACTACATAGGGTTAATCAGTTTTCCGAAATAGCAAGAAGATCCATTTGCTATCACAAAAATACAAACTCTCATATAAATAAATCACTTTTCATGGAATAGAATTCCAATACCTCTGTTTTATTCAAAGACTTTAATTTTTAAAGGAAAACTTCTAATTCAAACCACAAAGGATGAATTAATATCTCGAAATACTAAATAGATCCATTTGCAATCACGAAAATACAAACTTTCATGTAAATAAATCAATTTTTATTGAATAGAATTCCGATACCTCTGTTTTATTCAAAAACTTGAATTCAAAAGAAAAATTCTAATTCAAACCACAAAGGATGAAATAATTTCCTGAAATACCAAGAAGATCCAATTGCTGTCACAAATATACAAACTCTCATATGAATAAATCAATTTTCACTGAATAGAAATCCAGTACCTCTGTTTTATTCAAAAACTTGAATTTAAAAGAAAAACTTCTAATTCAAACCACAAAAGGATGAATTAATTTCCCAAATTCAAGAACATCCATCGATATAACTAAATTACAAACTGTTATATGAATAAATCAATTTTCACTGAATAGAATTCGAATAACTCTGTTTTATTCAAAAACTTGGATTTAAAAGATAAACTTCTAATTCAAACTACATAGGATTAATCAGTTTTCCGAAATACCAAGAAGATACATTTGCTATCACAAAAATACAAACTCTTATATGAATAAATCACTTTTCATGGAATAGAATTCCAATACCTCTGTTTTATTCAAAGACTTTAATTTCAAAAGAAAAACTTCAAATTCAAACCGCAAAGGATGAATTAATTTCCCGAAATACCAAGAAGATCCATTTGCTATTACATAAATACAAACTCTCATATAAATAAATCAAACTTCACTAAATCGAATTCCAATGCCTCTGTTTTATTCAAAAACTTGAATTCGAAAGGAAATATTCTAATTCAAACCACAAAGGATGAATTATTCAGATAACCCGGCCGGGTTATGAGAGCTAATTTGAAAACCGGACAAGTATCTATTCTCCAAACATTAGCCTTGAAATACTTCAAATCGGTTTCCATTACATAAAACATTTTAACACCAGACTGAGAACTTACCAGGAATTTTTTTTTTTTTTTTTTGAACACGATACGCTTGAAATCCATTGATTTCACGCTTTCGTTGCGTAGAAGGAGGCTTTTTGATTTTCCGTTTCTCGCAAAATCTGCAGTTTTCTTCGTAGCCATTATTATTATTATTTTTTCTACGTCTATGTTTCGATCTCAGAGATAGCGTTATAGTCGAGCGGAAAATTTTCAAATTAGTTGTTATCTTTTCTCTACAGTATCGATATGAATATTCTAACTACTGATAGCATAAATATATACCTTGACCGAGAAAATATTAACCAGTATTAACCTTGAAAGTGATGTCGATGGTCCCCGTACAAAAGGCTTTACACTAGGTGTCCAAAATGATATTCTACAGGAGGTTTCCTACAAATTGATATCCAAAGTGACCAATATTAACCTCGAAAGTGATGACGATGGTCCCCGTGCAAAAGGCTTTGCACTAGG
>WSXT02060210.1:0-12669 GCA_011762715.2 Neuroterus valhalla
GTGAAAAACTACTTCCATATCTAATTACATCAATAGTAAAATTAATAGTAAAATCAATATAAAAATTCGAACAGTGTATTCCTGGGCTTAAAACCAGAACTGTTTCATTTTAATATATACTTTTATCGCCAATTGGAATGTAAAAAAAAAAACAGTTAAGAGTATAACCTCAATTCCTTATTTTCGATCACACAAATTCCAAATATACATATAAGTTAATGATACAACTCTAATACACTTGATAGTAGCTCGTGTCATAAATTTATTTCTAAAAAAATAATTTTTTAAATAATATTTGTCTATAATGTAGAAATCGATCGTTTTTTTTCAGTCGTGCATAATTATGTGAGAATATCAGAGTGAACCGACCAATTAAATCACACATTCTAAGAAATAAGTACAGATAAGATATTTTTAGATCGACAGAACAGAAGTTAAATTTATTTTCAATAAAAACGCATCACCGCGTTTCTAAATATTTTTAAGTTTCTTCTCAAGATGCGAAAATTACAAAATTTTTCGAAGATTTAAAGAGACGACTCAAATATCAAGAAAATGAAACTCCCGACATTGTAAAATTCCAAATTTAAAAATTCCCGTATAATAAAATTCCTCAAATTATGAAATTGCCGACATGATTTCTTGAATTAAAAATAACAATCAGTGTACGAAAATTGTATTCAAAAAATAAATTTCAACACGCATGCTAATAAACTGCAGGATATAACTCTACACTGATTTATCTCTAATACGTTTCTTTTTATTTAAAAAAAATATATTAAAAATTCGAATTCGTAAACATTTTTCATAATATTTCTAAATATTATGCACATTTTCAAATAAAATCGTTCATCCAGAAATACATTTTCTTCAAGTATTTTATTTAAATTGGAAAAATAATTTTTTTAAACTGTAAATATTGAAAAAAATGTGTTTTTTCAATAAAGATATTTGATTCCTTTATTTTAAATAAATGAATGATATTTAATGGAAGGAAAATTTTAATTGTTTCCTTTCGGGAATTTTTTAATTTGGAAATTTCCCACTTCAAATATTTCATAATTCAACAACTGTTTGTCAGGAATTTCATTATTCGGGATTCCATTATTTCAGCAATTTTGCAATTTGGGGAGATTTATTATTTGATTTACAATTTATCGATGAATAGATGTTGAATATTTCAAAATATACCTGTATTAGTTAAATAACATGATATTTTTTATTTAGTGAATACTCGTATTTTTATCAAGACCTAAGACTGCAGCTCATTCACTGTTTAAATTAGCGAAATACACTATATTCCAATTAGTTGAATCCGCCATATCGAATCAGCGAAATCCACTATTTGAATTAGTGAAACCGTAAAACCACTTATTGAAATAGTGAGTTTTACTATTTCATAGTGACCCAGTTTTTTAAAATCAATATAGTAAGAATTCACTATGAAATAGTGAAATTCACTATTTCAGATTTAGAGAGAGGATATGAAATTTGATTTGGGGACCCCTCCAAATTATTTGAAGTATCAAAGGACAGGAAGAGAAATTCTATCAAACTTTAGTAAATTCAATTATTCAACGGTTTGGTATACAACCAATCATGGAAAAAAATTTCTTTTTATTCGAGCAAGCTCTAACTTTTGAACAACGAATTCTTATTGAATATTGTGTACAGTGTGATTATATAATCTTTAATTGACGTGAATAGGAAAATTTCATAAACACCTTTCATTCAAAAAATGGATTGAATTAACCAGCAAGTTTTCTTTAGGAATGAATAAAAATTCTGAAATTTCCTGAAAGAGAAAAATATCTATAAAACCATTGATACTGAAAATTCTCAAAACTTTAGAAGCAACATGTAGTCTTCCATCATTTTAGGAGAAGACAATGTCTTACCTCTAGATCCCTAAAATTAACATTTTCCATAAATTGAAAAAAATTCTTTGACGGGACAGAACTCCTCACAGAAGCAAAGCGGAAGTTTAATAGAACTTAATGCCGGAGTAATGAACCAGGATACTCACGTATAATCAGTCTGAGGTTGACATGTCCTGCTGTTGGATCCAATAACTAAGTCGGCAAATTAAGCGCGGCACTTTTTTCCACGCGCACGTTCCTTTTGGTCCTCCGCAGGATATCAGCCTCCTGGGTTCTCTCCTTCTCTATCCTCGCACAGGACTCGATCCTATTTGAATAATTAATTGTCGCGCGACCGCCCAGTCACGGGTAATTAATTAGTCTTATACCCGCCGCACACAGAACTCTACCGATAAGTGAGTTTCTTCGTTCCTCTTCAGCTCCTCACAGTATCGAAAAAGGAGAAACTGATAAACCAGCCGGCGAACGCAAAGTGCCGGAAAAATGGTCGCGATTTCTATTTTTCCCTCTTCTTTAAACTTCACTAATTGTACGAGCGGATTTCAGGATTTAGAGGGGAGAAGGAGATTGAGTTGTTTCGGATTAAAATTAAAATTGGTAAGACTTGTGTTTTAGGTTCACCAAAAGAAACACTGATCACGAAATGTCTTCTCTTGCGCCTGACGAATGTCACCACTTAGGAGAACTGTCAACTTTCTGGCAAGTTAGAGATTGTATGAGGATTTTTTGTCTGCAGTAATAAGTCCTTGAGGATTACTGAGATTTTTAAATGAAAAAGTGATGATTCTGTAGGAAAAACTGATGGTCCTTCACTGAGAACTGATGATACCTTTGCATTACAACTTGTGGTACTTTAGTCAGAACTGATGATCCCTCAGTAAAAACTTCTTCAAAGACAAGTCATGCTTCATCAATGAAAGTTGTTGGTCCTGCACTAATAAAAGATGAAACCTCAATAAAAACTAACTGTTCTTCTATAATAAATTATGAATCATGAACAAAAACTGATTTTGCTAGGATCAGCACTGATGGATTCTTAAAAACTTTTAATCCTCATGAAAATTGTCTGTTTTCCTGGTGTTACCTCAATCAAAACTGATGTTCGTTTAACAAAAACTCGTGGTCCTTCAGAGAAAACTGATGATCTCTCAATGAAAAATGCTGGTCCCTCATTCAGAGTTACTGGAACCTAATAAAACCTTATGGTCCTCATCAGAACTGCTGGTTCTCCAATAACAAATGATGATCCTCCAATCAGAACTACTGGTTCTCCAATAACAAATGATGATCCTTCAATCAGAACTGGTGCTTCCTCAACAAAATTACTCCCTTCAATCAAAATTGATGATTCTTCAAAGATAACTGATCCCCTCTTGATCAGAACTTATCATTCATTAACTAGAGCAGATAGTCCTCTATTCAGAAATAAGGATCCTCTATCCAAATTTGAATTTTTGAACCAGAACTGATCATTAGAGATGTGTTCACTTCAACAATTGTTGTTTCTAACACTATTAACAGTTCCAGAAGAATGGTCGCACACAAGTTTAGGTTAATCAAGATATTCATTTATAAACAATTCACGTTGTTTGAAATGTTGACGCGGATCAGAAGCCAAGACTGCAAGGACGTGGTGCAGTCGTTGACTGCGGCTTTGAAACTGTCCTGGACAGTCACCTCTGCTGGCGTGAAAGAGGGAGGGAATGAGTGAAAAAGGACGATGAGGAGGGGAATTGAGGAGGAAAAGGAATAGAAGTTGGAGGAGGGTTTTCACTTAAACATGCGAGTAGGCGGTTCTCCAAAGCCGTTTCGAGGGAGGAGCTCCCCGCCCACGAATAACCTCCAGAAAGATGTCTACACCTCTTCAGGTTTTGTTGAAAAAGGTCATTGATATTGAAACATTATCTTAAATGGTATAATTATAAACGCAGGCTGTTTACTGTTGAGAATATAATTTTTTGTAGAAAAAAGGAGTTAATTTTGAAGAAACTATACACACTTCTAGAGAAGGCACCTGGAATTGGTTGGCAAACGTGCATGCTAGGTGACTCCTCATTTCTATATCGATTAAATTATCACTCCCAACTATCGAGTGAGTTTGTCTCTCCCACTTCGAGTGACATTTTACTCTGAAAAATTCAGAGGGTAAAAAAAATTACGAGGAGTGATATGGGATTGCGATTATGATTGAAACAGATTACAATTAATTACTAAAAATTCTTGTTTTTGTTGAATAATTTGATTAACGAATTTCATCAATGATCAGGGTGGTGACTTGACCGGGAAACCGGGAAAGACCGTAAATTTTATTGACAATCAAAAAACAGGGAACTGACCGGGAAATTATTGAAAACTAGAAATTTACTTGAACTAACCTAGACAATTAAAACTTTCACTGTGAAAATACGAGGAATGACAGAAATACGAGAATTTCAGAAGATAATTATAGTTTTTATTTTGTATGGAACAGGAACTTTGTAAAATATTATAATTCGGATTTAGAAGAGAAAACTTAGAAAAAATCGCTCTTCCAATCTAAATATTCACCTCTGGCTGAAAATTTAACTACTTTTTTAAAAATTAAACCATCTTTTCATGGTGAGATTTCAAGTATTTGGTTCAACTTTGATTTTTTGAATAAAAAACTAAAAAAACTATTCCTTTTAGAATTTTTGTACTTTGTGAAAAATCTGTGTTTTTTTTTGTAGAAAACTAATCTTTTTTAAGAAAATTCATTTTTTTTCGTAAAAAATACATCTACTCCAGTTGAAGATTCATTATTTCACCTGAAAATTCATCAACTTGAAATTTAACTGTTTTATTTTGATTCGAACATTGATCTTTTCTGAATAGATCAAAATGAAATACACTTTGGATGGGGATTTTTTTTTTTTTTTAATTAAAAATTCAATTATTTCATCGAAAATTCGCATATATTTTTGAAAAATCAATTTCTGGGTATAAAATTATATTTTCCTTCGAAAAGTTAATTTTCTTGTTTGAAAATTCTTCTTTGCGATTAACAATTCAATTTACACAGTTGAATATTTTTCATTTTAGTCGAAAATTTATATGTTAAAAACTCTTATGATTGGTTTAAAATTAATTTTTATGCCAAAAATGTTACGATTTTATTTTCGGTTGAAAATCATTATTATTCTAGTTAGAAATACAACTATCTTGTTAAAAATTCAATTTCTTGATTGAAAATTGGAATATTGGAATAAAAATCGATCCAAAAGTTTAACTATTCCAATTGTGAATTCCATAGTTGTAGTTGAAAATTCATTTTCTGGGTAAACATCAGTTTTTTTTTAAATCTAGAATTTGAGTATTCATATTTTGGTAGATATTTTATTTTTTTTGTAAAAATTCATTCATCTGTTTGAAAATTTAACTCCTAAAGTTAAAAGTTCTTATTTATTTTAGTTGAAAACTTATATGTTTCGTTTGACATTGTTTTTTTTTAACAAAAAATGTTACTGTTCCATTCTCGGTTGGAAATAATTATTTTTTCAGTTCGAAATTCTACTACTTTTTTGAAACATTGTATTTTTTTGGTAGGAAATTGATCTCTCTATATGAAATCTAATCTTCTTTTATGAATATTCACCTTCACGGGTGAAAATTGAAGTGCTCCTATTAAATAATATTTATCATGAAATATAAACTAAACTAAATATAAAATAAACTATCTTGTTGGAAATCCGTTTTTTGTTGCTTTGTAAATTGATTTTTTCCAATTTTAAGTTTAACTGTACCACTTTTTGTAGAAACATGATACTCTTCCGTGAAAAATGTGGGTATTTTTTTCAAAATTAATTTATTTTGCAATGTTTCATCTGTTGTGTTTTAGGATGTTTAGAATGAACGTCATCAATAAAAATAAATGTTTGCGTTTTAAGAAAAATATGAATATGTTTCTTTTAATTGACGAGAAAAATGAAAATCTTTACCGGAAAATATTTTTGAATGAATGATGGAAGACCAAAATAGAAATGTTAGAAAATAATTTTTTCTATATTTCCTGTACGATAATTTAGAAAGCGTTTTACAAAGCATGGAAACGGTTTTGAATATATATGACAATAATATTGCAATGGATTACCAAAGGTCACAAAAAACTTTAATAACAAAAATTCCTCGTACGAATATAAGAATATTTATACTTTTCTTGCAATATTTTTTAGATGGCTTCTAAATATCCTTATGTATAAATAAAAAGGCAGTGATTTGCTCCATTATCTATTATGCAGATTGCTGTCAACTTGATAAAATATATCAAATAATAATTATAAACTATCTTAGAAAAACCCCTTAGTCTGAAATAGTTAATTTAAATAAGTGATGAAATGCAAGATCTGCTGTATTAAAAGAAGTATGACTCCATAAATCTTCTGCGCGTTTGACTCGTTTATACAAGTAGGTGTGAACGCCTAAGCAATAAGCATTTAAATCAAGAAAGTTGACAAGATAAACTAAAAATGACGCATTTCGGTTTTACAATGCAAATCAACGCATGATAATAAGGAAGTTCAAGTATTGTAAAGATAATCTCTATTTTTCATACCTGACTATTTACAGAATTTTTTTCTAAAGATATTGTATTTAATTTGGTACTTTATCACCTGAATCTTGTTAATTATTATCCATAAATACTGTACAATGTTAAAAAACAGAAAAGGAAATAGAGTACATTCAATTGGAAAGTCGTGGCTATACGTGTACCGAATTTTCAGTATAAATATACTGAGATCGCGCTATTGGTCCAGGGTCGGTATTGTCCATCAGCGGCCTTGGACAGTGACGCGGGGTTTAAAACGTAAACAGTTAGGGCCGTATAAACTAATTCTATGTGATTTTTTGCTCTTATAGTAATACTTCACTGGCGGGAGTCGTCCGAGACTGAGGGTGGGGCGAGTGCCTCTCTCCAAACCCTTCCGCTTGATTCGTCCATGAGCAAAATTTTCGGAAGGACTAATGCCTGTTGGCCTGTTAGAAATGTTTGTCTTTCAACCACACATTTACAAATTTTATCATTGATGGATGGAGTAATGTTCATAATTTAAATATAGGATAGAATTTTCTTTACTGATATTTTCAATTCAATTTAGTAATATAGTTACACAAGAGAGTGGTCAGTTGGTCGTGGGGGCCAAGTCATGAGCTTTGGACCCACTCCGTCTGGTTGCGAGTTCGATTTCCGCTTCGCTCTCTGAACGTTTGCCTATAAAAAGAAGTGTTCGTCTCCAGAGGGTCGTGATGCTAGTACACCTGGACCTCTAGTCTAGAGGAAAAGGTTACTCGATCTTGGTGGTTCGGAACCCACCTTAAGCTGTAGGTCCCCCCTACTACTATATATTTTTGCACACTCTTGCAAAAATTCAGAGCCCCAACCCTGTTTAGTTTTACTATACGTATATGCTTATTGCTCCCATTACATTTCTAACTACATCGCTTCAGAAATTTCTAAAAGTGATATCAATTTAGCTATGGAATTCTCGGAAATTAAGAGACCCGAGAATTTAACGATAAAATTTAGATTTTACACTGTTATAAATGTTTTCATTTGAATTTGAAAAAACCAAAAAGTTGCTATAAGGTTTCCTTATGGGTTTTGACTTGTTTGAAGTTTGTTTTTATTCTCTTGAAAAGGGCGTTGAATGAACACAAGAAATTTGGTAGCTTTTATTAATGAAGGGTCTCGTCGTTCCGAATTTCGGGACGGCTAGTAATTTTGCGCATTTGGCTGGTCGTCCCGAATTTTTTTGAAGATGGCGATTCTTCACCATTTTGCTGCGGAGCATTGATAAATGCCTAACGGAAATTCAAAAGAAACTCATTTGTTCACTCATTGTTTCATTAAAATCAGTGGAAACTTGGCTTATACTGCATGTAATTTACCCTTAAAAGTCCCATTTTGGTCGTTCGCGGCAAGGCCTCTCTCATTTGAAATTATTGCCCTTTTCATGACTTATATAGTGACCCCACTAAATGCTATAATATTCGAAAAATCTGTTTTTGAAAATTGACTGAAAATTGTGTTTCATTTCCCAAAATAAACACCTTTTTTCGAACGACTACTTTCATAATATTTTTTTTGAACTACTATATTTGAGTGAAAAAACCTAGGAATTTTAGCTTCGAATTTGTGAAAACAAAAAAGTTATGATTGCTTGAGTAAAAAGAGTAATTTCTTTGCAATTATAAATTTTTAAACTAATTAATAAGTTTTTATGCGAATAACATGTACTCTTCTTTGAAGAGGTAGTCAATAAACATCTATGAATGCTTTCAGCTCAAAAAACAGTGCAATTTATTCAGAAGCTAATGTATCTGACAAATTTTTTTGTTAAGAAACTTTCTGTTGTGGCAAGATTTTTGGAAACTTTATGGAAATGGACGAATTCTAGTCTGTTCCCTTTTTCAAATCATTCCTTTTTTTTCGATTTCTCCTTTTTCTCCCTCCAATTTGATCAATCCTCTAAAGCAGCTTAAACCATGAATTTTGACCCAATTTTCCCTCGCTCTCCAACAGATTTCTTCTGATGATACCGATTTCAACTTCGAAGAGGCCAAAATGCTGTAAAGCTGTGGAAATAAGGAGATATCCTGGAAAACTATAAAAAAAAAGATTAAAATGGAATTAATTTGGGTAATTTATGCAATTCGAATTAAAATGCCCCCCCCAAAAAAAAAACTTTGAAACTATTCACCTAGTTTTCGATTCAAAAAGATCGATTTCTATTAAAAATGTAATACTATATATTTAAGCCTAAAAAGGAATTTTCTCACACAAAAAATAGTTGAACTAAATCAAAAAGGCGGAATCTTCAACAAAATAGTTAGAGCCCAAACCAAACCGGACTGATTTATAGCCAAACAGTTGCATTTGAAAACCATAAAGACGGATTTTTAACGAAGCTTTTAAATTTCCAACCGAGTAGTTGATTTTTGAATAAAAAAGATGAATTTCATTTTCATAAAAACAACTGAATTGTCGAACAAAAAGTATAATTCTTAACGAAATTGTTAAATTTTATATTAAATAGGTTAATTTCAACATAGAAGAAAAACTTTGAAGAACTCGTTGAATTTGAGACCAAAAAAGATTTTTCAGTTAATTCAAGAACGCAAATTTCGACAAATTGTTAAATTTTTATGCTAAAAAAGACCAATTTTCTACATAACTTAAGTTACATACCATATCCTTTTCCAACATCCCACGGAGGGTAGGAAGGCACTCCTATGACTAGTCACATAAATAACGTAAGTCACATATCATCCCCGTTTCCAAATCTTGTGTGAAGCAGGAATGCACCCCTATGACTGGCTATACAAATATTTGAGGTCACATATCTTCCCATTTTATCAAGTCTTGTTGGGGCAGAAAGTCATCCCTGTGACTGTTTATGGAAATGACTTGCCCCCCCCCCCTCCTTTCCAAGTCTTGTTTAGGTGTGAAGTCAACCCTGTAACTGGTCTCACGAATCAAGTGGGTCATACACCTTCCTCTTCGGCCAAGTCTCGAGGGGGCGGGAAGTCACTGCAGTGACCGGTCATCAAGATAATGTAGGTCACATTCCTTTTCCTGTTCCCAAGTCTCGTAAAAGGCGGAGATTTTCCCTGTGACTGGTCATGGGAATATATTCCCATGACCAGTCACGGGGGAAATGATTTGTGAACTATATTATAATGTAAGTCACAAATCATTCTCATTTCCAAGTCCCGCGAGGGGACAGGAAGGCATTCCTATGACTGGTCACAGAAATAACGTAGGACACATATCATCTCCATTTCTAAATTCTATGTGGGACGGGAAAGCACCCCTATGACGAGTCTTAGAGTTAACGTCGGACACCTAATATCCCCATTTCGATGTTCCATGGATGGCAAAAAGGCACCCCTATGACTGGTCACATAAATAACGTAAGTCACATATCATCCCCGTTTCCAAATCTTGTGTGAAGCAGGAATGCACCCCTATGACTGGCTATACAAATATTTGAGGTCACATATCTTCCCATTTTATCAAGTCTTGTTGGGGCAGAAAGTCATCCCTGTGACTGTTTATGGAAATGACTTGCCCCCCCCCCCTCCTTTCCAAGTCTTGTTTAGGTGTGAAGTCAACCCTGTAACTGGTCTCACGAATCAAGTGGGTCATACACCTTCCTCTTCGGCCAAGTCTCGAGGGGGCGGGAAGTCACTGCAGTGACCGGTCATCAAGATAATGTAGGTCACATTCCTTTTCCTGTTCCCAAGTCTCGTAAAAGGCGGAGATTTTCCCTGTGACTGGTCATGGGAATATATTCCCATGACCAGTCACGGGGGAAATGATTTGTGAACTATATTATAATGTAAGTCACAAATCATTCTCATTTCCAAGTCCCGCGAGGGGACAGGAAGGCATTCCTATGACTGGTCACAGAAATAACGTAGGACACATATCATCTCCATTTCTAAATTCTATGTGGGACGGGAAAGCACCCCTATGACGAGTCTTAGAGTTAACGTCGGACACCTAATATCCCCATTTCGATGTTCCATGGATGGCAAAAAGGCACCCCTATGACTGGTCACAGAAACAACGCAGAACACATATCATCCCCGTTTCCAACGTCCCATTGGGTCCCATCGGGTTAAATCAGCGGTTCAGATAAATTTTTCCCCTGAAAAGGAGTGAAATTTATAGGACTGTTCTAGATCATCTAGACTTTTACTCCATATCTACCATTTTCGGATTCTAGCGTAGCTATATTTCCCCCTCCCACAAGAGATCGTCAGACATTAAACCCTCCAACTCAAATCTCTTTTCACAATCCCCAATTATCCCAACTCTCATAATAGGCCTCCAAGCACTGCCTGACGTAACCAAGCTCCGGAGTTTTGGTTTTCTGCAGTTTTCCACCCCGCTGACCAAATGTTCAGTCGAATGCGAGCGTTATAAATAAAAGTTCAGCTGCAGACGGTAGGGGTTTAAGAGGAGTAAAACTGGTAATAAATAAATTATTTTTGGGATGATTAGCCGAACGGCGAAAATAGGCTCATTTTTAGCTAGCCATGCGGGAATTATGGAGTTTTAGCGAAAAGTGAAAAAGTGGCTAGTCATCCCGAGATGCGGGACGAGCTAATGTAGCCTTTTTGCAAATGTTTTCCTATTATGATTCGATGTTGAACCCAAAGGGAGAATTCAAATTTTGATTGTTACTGAATTTATGATGTTAAATTCAAAATCTTATGAAATCCTGAAATTCATAGGTTTTGCACCCAAATAGGTTCCATATTTATTGAATATTTTCCAGCTTCCGAATTTATATCTAATTTCATATGAATTCGAAATTTCGCGTTTCCTCATTTGAATTAAAAGCGCTAATAGTTTGTCCCCTTCTGAAAAAAAAGGATTTTCACTTTCCTATACTTCAATTGGTACGAAAATATAAGAATTCGTACTTTGTTCAATAATAAATTTAAATTTTGTCCTATTGTACTTTTTTACATTATGTGAATTAAGAATATATGATTCTTAAAAGACATTCCATATCTTTATGTAGTTCCATGTTTGATAAACGTAATGAATAAACATATCGACCAAATTTAAATTAATAATTGCAATAGCCTTCTACTTCCATAACTACAAGGCTCTTTCCTCTTCTACTTTTTACTGAAATCAATTGAAATTTATATTATTGTACAGCAACTAGTTCTTCCGCAGCATCAATTCGAAAACCATAACAATCCTTTTTCTATCACAACTTTGTTTTTTCAAATTATAAAAGAATTCCTTATCACCGCGCGACCAAAAATAAATCTGTAATCACAAGAAATAATGATATGCATGCTCTTATTCTATTCCCCTACGCATTTTGCGATTGTGCAAAAATCCACGGTTGCGTCGACGAAGTCTTATCCGTGCCAATTATTCCCCGATAAAACAATTACAAATATTTATGAGCAGTGAGAATCTGACTTATCTTAATTTTACTTGAAGCAAGGTAGCTACCGCGATTACTGCGGGAATCCAAATGCGATCGCGTATTGCACATATGTACATATGAAAGCGGGGGAAAAGAGTTTCGAGTGCGAGTCATTTCATATCCATAGCGATTAGGGAATCGTTTATGTTTTTCTTTTATAACGAGTCATTTTTTTATCACTGGGTTTACGCGATAAGTAATAAAATACAAGAGTGCTCTGCGATGAAATTCCAGGATTTCTGATATCACGTTTGGTCACCTATTTGTCCTAGATTTGAACTTTTAAGTAGTCCTTAATTGAAAACTGGTTAATTGCTCAGTGATTATAGCTGGGAATATGGCCATATCTATCGCCATTGCGATCATTATGGGACGCCTTGAAATTATTTCAAAGGAATTTCTTTTCAATGTACGGGAAAGGTGCTTTTGTGTCATTGCACTATCATCTTTATAATTAAAGGATAAGAGGCGATAATTTACATATGAGGGGAAAAATCAATCTGCCGAGAATTTACGTTCATATTCGCAATGGTATTCGAAAGACAGAAACCACTCGTATAAATCATTTCGCTATTATTATAATTACCGCCAAAAATTGGAAAAAATTTGAAAAAATTTCTAAGGATACATCTACTATCTGTCCAAAAAGTCTAGAGCCCTTAATTTTTCTTCAGATTTTATTGAAAATCTCGGCAGTTAAATATTCTAAAAATATGAGGCTAAATACATATTGAAGATGGAGGTTTTTTCTAGGAGTCGTCCATAAACTACGTAGTTGAATTCTAGGCAACTTTCGCCCCCCCCCCCCCCCTTCC
>WSXT02060221.1:0-27081 GCA_011762715.2 Neuroterus valhalla
ATTCAAATCTGGAAAATCCATGTTTTAAACTATATGTAAGAAGCCTTGAACACGTTTTGGATATTTTTTCCGATTCTCGATATTTTTGGGCGTTAAAAATGACAAGTTTCCATGGCAGATAGGGGGATGGAACTTTTTTTACAGTTTTTCAACTATCAGAATCTAAAAAATCCATGTTTAAAACTATAGGTTAGAAGCTTTGAACACGTTTTGGAACTTTATTCCCGATTCTCGATACTTTTGGGGGTTAAAAATTACAACCTTCCAGGGAAGATAGGGGGATGGAACTTTTTTTACAGTTTTTTACTATCCAAGTCTGGAAAATCCGTGTTCGAAATTTTAGGTAAGAAGCTTTGAACACGTTCTGGAACTTTTTTCCGATTCCTGATATTTTTGGGGGTTAAAACTGATAGCCTTCCCCGGTAGATTGGGGGGGTAAACCTTTTTTTGCAATCATATACCATCGAAATCTACAAAATCCATGTTTAAGATTTTAGGTAAGAAGCGTTGAAGACGTTTTAGAATTTCTAATCGATTTTTGACATTTTTGGGTTGGAATGTACTGTTTTCCCCGGCAGCCAGAATAAGAAGAATATATACTCAGCCAGAGTAAGAATATTTTTGACTTGTCGTTTACCATAAACGTTGCAAACTTCAGTTTCATTGGTGTCACTGAAATAATAATTTGGAATCAAATATCACGGAACATCTTTCATAAATCCATAAAACCAGTTCCCATGTGGTGCCAATCATGCTTCGCAGCACATGTTGATTCAGTTTGGGGAAAATTTTTTGGATTTAAAAAAAAAAATCTTCAAAATTAAATAACCCACTTTGGTGCAATACTCTACAACGTCCTCTCACAGTGTTACTTAGACCATATTATATGCAATACAATTTTCACGAAACGTGTTTTTCAAAGATTCATAGAATCGAGTTCAATGTAGTGCCAATCATCTTTCAAATCACACTTAGTAGGTTTTTTTGAGAACTTCTGAGATACTGAATATCAAACAATAGTCTTTTACCAGGAAAAAATTCGCTGTGGTACGGTACGCAGAAACGTTCTCGCGTAATGTAACTCAGATCATGTGCATTCGAATTATGTGAAACTTGTTTTTCGAAAATTCATCAAATCGAATCCAAACTGGTGTCAATCATTTCGAGAATCCTTTTTTTCAAGGTTTGTTATGTAAACAAATTCGTGGGCATCAAAAAAGTGTCTTATACAATCGAATAGCTCTTTTTGGTGCCGTTCCAACAAACGTTAACAGTGTTGCTCAGAATATGTGCAATCAAATTTCGCGAAACGCATTTTTCAAAAGTACATGAAATGGCTTTCAAAGTAGTGTTGGTTATTCTGAAAATTACATTTTATGGTTTTGTTTTTTGTCTTGTTATGTTGACTTCTGAGTTGTTGAAAGGTATTTCTTACAGTTGAAAAATTCATTCTGTTGTTATAGGCACAAACGATCTATTATATTGTTACTTAGACAACCATGTGCAATGAAATCCTGCAGACCTTGTAGTACTTATAATTCTGAAAGTCAAGATATGTAGATTTGTTCGATCAGAAAATTTATGGGTTTTGGAAGCTTATCTCTTCCATTCCTTTGACGATATTTAGATAAGGCGTGACGAGGATGCAAAAGGCAATCAAAATTGGCATAAAAGTTAGACTGTTACCCTAACATTAAAACCTCATGTCAGCACACACAAAAAACTAGGGATTCGATTTCGTTTCAGATAATTTCCTCGAAAATTCATTTTGAACTTCAGCTAGGTTTGAAGACATAAGCAATATCAAAATTGAAGAACAATCTAATTGCTTCCAATGTGCGTATATTGCTTCAAATGAATCAATTTTTGTTAAGTTTGGCGTCAGGATATTTTGAACCCCCTTTTGGCGATGGAATTAATAAAAAAAAATCAGCTCTTTCCCAAATTTTGATCGTGACATATAAATCAATTTGAGTCTGAAAAGTGGGTTAGTTACCTTGTTTCTTGGTATGCAAGAAAGCTGTCTTATCTCACACTAAAAATTGGCAAGATGTCAGTGTTGGTTTAAAAATGAACTGGTCTGTGTGGTCAAAGGTATACGCAGTCCAAGAAAATTCCCGAGGAGTTAATTTCAATAACAATACTATATTTAAACAGTAAAACTTACTTCGTTCACTGAATTCGTCAGAGAGGATATTTTCTGCTTCTTGGATGTAGGTGAAAGAAAAATAAATATCATACTCTTTTCTTCGATTTCGAAATAACAGTTTTTCTGGGAATTTTCGCTCTTGGAAATATACAAAATAATGTTCGCACAATAAGAAAATAATGCGAAATTGGAGTATATGTATGAAAATAACTTTGGAATGTAAATTATTTTTCGTGATTTTAACATTTGTAGAACAAAGAATGGTATTTTATATAGAAAACCCGTTTTATAAATCTCGAATGTCAAACAAGTTCGAGATTTTGATTTCTTACCAATACTGGATATTTTATGTGTTTTTTGGATTATTTGTATAATTTTTGTGTAAAAATGACTCTGCATTATAGAGGTATATTATTATTCTATCTATGAGCTCTTGGGACGAAGATATGATCGCTTTTTTGGTTCAAAATTTAACTACCCTTTTCGAAAGTTAAACTATTTTGTTGAAAATTTAATACTATGGTAAAAAAACATCATTTGAATTTAACATTCATCTCTCTGTTTGAAAAATCCACTATTATATTCTTGGTTGATAATAAATTTTTTTCTTTAACTTTATTAATAAATCAAAAATTCAATATTTTGGTAAAATTTTATCTCGTTCGGTTGGAAATTAATCTGTTTTTGTTAAGGATTCAGCTTATCTGATGGAAGTTAAGCCTTTCTGGTTGAATCAAAATGTTTTTATTAATAATGAAAACTTTTCGTTAAAATATCTACTTATCTATTTTTCTTTATAAATATTTTTTTACGTACGAAATTCCTTTTTTTCAGTTAAAGAGTTTTTTTTTGCAAAAAATCGTGCTTTCTATTTATGGTTAAAAATGCAATTATGTGGTCAAAAAATGAGTCTCTATATTTAAATTTTTTCTCTGTTTGGAGATTTATCATTTTTGTTGTAAATTTATATTTTAATGCATGAATTCAACTATCCAGTTTATCTTTTTTGCTTGAAAACTCTTAAATTGTAAATTCAACTATCCATTTGATGGAATTCCCATTTATCTTTAGTGACAATGCAAATATTTGGTTGAAAACTTTTTTTTTATTGGAGCTGAATCTGTTTAGTTGAAAATTTATTTCTTCAATTAGGCATGCAACTATTTCATTGGACATGCTTGTTTTATTCTGATGAAAATTAATTCCTCCAACTGTAAATTTCGTTTCTCCATTTCTGGTAAAAAAAAGTGAGATTTTCCAATTTAAAAATTTAAATACTGTTTACCGATATGCATGAAATCATGTGAAAATTAATTTTGGATCTGCAAAACTGGATCATTGTGATTTGAAGTTAAATCGGTTTAATTTCGAAACATTAATGTACAAATATTGAATGAAATAACTTCTAAGAAGTCAGAACAAATAAGGCTTTTTCATGAAAAAATACACCAAATTTTGAATAAGCTTGAGTGAAGAAAATAGATATAAGTTTATTCATGAGAGTTCATTCACAGAAGCTTTCAAGTGTCACTGATGAATGGAAGTGCGAGTGGACAGGTGCAGAAATAGTTGGTTTGCAATTGGATAAGAGGATGTACTTAAATTACGTAACGGATTAGTCTTTTGTGAAGGAAATTAATCTTTTCTGTTGAAAAATCCTTATCTTGGTTGAAATCTTCACAATTTGGTCAAATGCTGAACTTATTTTTTGGAAAATTATTCCTTTCGTAGAAAATTTAGTATTCTAGCTCCACCTTAGATTTGATGCATTTTTTGTTAATCTGTTTTTTTCTTTTGATTGAGAGTTCGCTTCGATGCTTGGAAATACATCCTTTTTGATTAAAATGAAATTTTTACTGTTTTGTTACGAATTAATCTGTTTTGGTTAAAGATTCAACTATTTTTCTGAAATTTGGTAAATTTTTGGTTGGAAGCTATTTTTTAAAATCAAAAATCCAACTGTCTACTTCAGGATATATATTTTTATTTGAAAATTAGACCACTTGGTTAGAAATTCATGTATTTGGTTGAAAATGTGCATATTTGATTAAAAAATGTGACGTGGAACGGAGAAATAGTTGGTCCTTGAGGCGATTTCTTCGTTCCAGGTCACAAATCGTTCGTTTTTTGTTGTTGGAAGTTAATCTTCTCGTTTAAAACTCAATCTTTTCTTGATAAAATTTAAATGTTAGTTTAGAAAATACTTTGTGTTTGTTCCGGATTGACTCATCAGTTTGTATTTTGTCTTTTCTGGTAAAGTTCCATCTTTTCTAATACTACATTAAGTTTCTCGTTGAGAAATCATGTTTTGGGAATAAAAATGTAACTTTTTTGTAAGTAATTTGTTTTTTGATCTCGAGAACTGGACAATGTTCTTACAAACAGTATTTTTTGTTGAATATTTGTGAACAAAAGGTAAGTTTGAAATTGCATCATAGGCTGTACTTGGATTACGTACATAATAGATGTTTATTTTTTGTAGAAAATCAATCTTGTTTGTTGAAAAATCCTCTTTTCGATAGAAAATTGAACTATTTGTTTAGTTTGCTGAATTTTTTATTTTTTTCTGAACATTCATCATTATAGTCATAACTTTATCGCTTCATTTGTTAATGGACCTTTTTTCAAATAGGTTATTCTTGTGGTTTGACAAATGATTTATAAACTCAGAATGTAACTGTTCCATTTTTGTTCAGAAATTGATATTTCTGAATGAAAATTCATATTTTTTATGAAAATTAATCTTTTTCAGTGGAAAATTCATGAATTCCGTTTATAAATCGTTTTTTCATAGGAAATAAATCTCTCCGTTTAAGAATACATCCTTAATGATTAAAATGCAATTGTTCGGTTACGAACTAATCTTTTTTTATTGTTAATTTTCCTATTTTGCGAAAAATTTTATTCATTTTTGGTTGAAAGCTAATTTTTTCAACTAGCAATTCAGCTGTGTAGTTTATAATATATCTATCCATCTGATAATTCAGTTATTTATTTGAAAATTCAACCATTTTCTGGAAAGCTCTAACTATTTAGTCGAAGTTCATGTATCTAATGGATGATTTGTCTTTTTTTTTTTGGAAAATTCATTGAATTCCATTTTCAGTTAGACATGAAACATTGACTTTTCAGCTCGAAAACAGAACCTTCTTGTAAAAATTTTCATTTTTTGAGTAGAAAATGATTCCTCATCATTGAGAATCCATTAATTCGGTTGAAGACTAAACAAGATTCTTGAAAATTTCTCTCTTTAATATGAATTTACCTGTATGAAGAACATTTCTTCGTTGTTGTTGAAAAGTAAATTAATAAAAAAATAAAGTAATTTTTTATATTGAAGATTCAACCATCCGATGCTTGTCCCTATGTTTAAAAATTTATTTATTGTTCAGAAATCTACGAATTATCTTGGAATTTCGTGTTCCGATAAAAATTTAGCAATTTCCGTTAAGCAACTTTTTGTTGTGACTTTTATCATTTTGTTAAAATACAACTATTTCGTTAAAGCAATGTTCTTTGATTGAAAATTCAACTGTAGGAAATTCGTCCTCCTACAGTCATAATTCGTCTTTTATGGTGAAAAGGTTTTTTTTTTTAATGAAAGTTCATCCTTCTTGGTTTTGCAATAAACCTTATTTTCGAAAATTAACGTGACTTCTGAAAGAATCGTCTCCGTGGTTCCAAAATTCAACTATTTGGTTGAAAATGAAACTGTTGATGTTTGAACTTCAATCTCTTTTATTGAATAATTAGATGATTCGATTGAAAATTTACCTTTGTAGGTTGAAAATCCGATTTCTTGACTGAATTTCATAATATATTTCGTCTGAGATATCCTTTCGAAATGAGAAAATAACTGTTTTGAATGAAATTTATCTTCTTTAATTGATAATTCACCCTTCATGATAGAAAACTGATCTTTTTCCGAGAAAAATGCCTTTTTTTTGTTTTGAAGTTTTGTTGAGCCAACAAATTATTTTGTCTGAGCATTCGATTCAACAAATCAGGAAGTTTTGTATAAACGTGAAACTTTTTTGTAGACTGAAAAAACATATTTGGTTTAATCAACCAAATATTTGTTAGCTCAACGCAATGATTTTTTAGGCTTAACAAAAATTTTGCAGTTTTTACAAAATCGCTTGGTTCGACGAACCAAAATTTTATAGCACTGACAGAATAGTTTTGTTTGAATAACATCATATTTATTTGGGGAAAAATGTATTTTATTAATAAAATTTAAATTATTTTTCTTGTAAAAAAAAACCTACAATGACAAAGTGCATCGATTGAATCATGTGTTCGATTTGTAGGAAATCCCTTTGATTATCCACAATTATATTTTGGATCACTTGATGATTAGATAAGACGGTGATCGATCATTAAGAGATTTCTTTCTTTACCGAATTCATTTTATGAATTACTCCAATTTCTGTCCTCGATGAACCATTCTGTAGCTCAGTTGGGAGAGCACTCGTCTGGATAACGAGAGGTTTGGGTTCAGATCCCAGCGGCGCAGGGAAGTCAGCCCTTTTTCCACAGAAAGCTGTATTTGATTTCTTGAATAAATCCATCTTATCCTAATAAGGCTTTACAGTGGTCAGGCAAATATTACTGATGGAAGAGAAGCGATTGAGGTAACGATAGAACATTGATAATAAGAGAGTGGGGGGAGGGAGGCAGTCTCGAAAATCCATCCCCTCCACTACGAACAGATCTTTGCGCGCGCCGTTCGTGCATCCAGCGTACTCGGCAGTAGGATTGTGTGATAAACGGAAGGGGTGGCGTGAAATTAAGAAACCGACCTAAAAATCTGAAAAATTAGTTTGTATGTTTTTAATGATTCTGGTAGTGGAAAGAATTTTCTGCCGAAAGGGATCGGTTACAAAATGGTTTAGAGAAAATTTGCAGCTGAAGCGGGACGGTTAATATAAATATTCGTTGCAGGGATTTTTTCTACTTATGCTCCAGAGTAAGGGAACTTCTCCCACTCTTCTTCTGTGTACCTTTCGCTCGAGACTTGGCTTAGGTAGGCACTAGAAAGAGTAGTTCTTAGAGGGAAACTATTTCTGGGAACTAATTACCCTCTGCTCGAGTGGTCACAACGGATTTTTCTTGTTTTCTCCGTTCCCTGCAAAGTTTTACACTGGGCTGTTAGATCGGTTTCTTGATTCCACGCTACATATTTATATTCTTCCTTCCGATGTGGACAATCTAACCTTAACTTTTAAGATATTTACCTCATATCGATATTGAGAGTGAAAGGAAACAAATAGAATGTACAAGTCGCAACGTTTTCTCGAAACAAACACAATTTTTTAATTCAATTTTATTTTGTGTGAAATAACTACAACTAATATGATCGATCAAAGTGCAGAGAAGTAATTTTCGTTCGAATCCACCATATTGAAAACGCAGTTATTCTCCCCGAGCCGGGGAAGAGCCCATGCGCATCAGGGTGTTTGGTTAGATCAACGCAACCCTTTAGTACATTTAAAAAAATGTGCTTGACGATACTTTTTCGTTTGATTCGAATCAATTGTTCTGTAATTCTAACTATTTTTTTGGTAGTGACAACCAAATTTATGTGACAACAACTAAAACTGCTTCAAAATTATTTTGTTGCTGAGATATTATTTTCCCCCTCAGTGTTCGTTTGAATGAAAGGTACTGTGAGTCTTTTTTTTCTGATTGCAAAAAAATGTAAATGAATTGAACACCCTTGTTCTTCTCCGTAAAAGAGCGTAATAGAATCTTTCGCCAGTCAACCTTCTCCGCTCTAGGGCTGATGGCTAATTCGAGTACAGCCTCTAATGTGTATCAACAAATGGAAGATTGAAAGTTATGATAAGGAAATAAGATTGTCGAGGTAGGCCTGGAATGTACTTTGTGATTCGTATGCCTTGATGGACAATGAGCTAATTGTCATCGTATCAACTTTCATTGAATGAAATTGTTCAAACGTATGTACGCCTAGTGTTTGCTCTCGATTCGTGGGTCAGTTTAAACGGGATGCGGCCCAGATGTTCTAGATATACCTTCATCTCGTTGTTAGAACACCTTCATTCCAATGCCATGAGCCGACTTGAATAAATTTTAACTGAAAATAGGAATTTCGAACTAAATAGTTGAATTAGGAACCAAATGATAAAATATTCAAAGGAAAAT
This sequence comes from Neuroterus valhalla, assembly GCA_011762715.2. NCBI lineage: Eukaryota > Metazoa > Arthropoda > Insecta > Hymenoptera > Cynipidae > Neuroterus > Neuroterus valhalla. Next base: position 8,315 of record WSXT02060221.1, read on the forward strand.
CGAATAATTTAACCCTCAATCAATAAAACTATGGTGTATTAACTAAACAAATTTCCCCAAACGGAAAAATTAAGTTGATTGAGAATCCTCCAAAAAATTGTCTTTGAGAGCAAGACTTTTTGTTTGCTTTATAGTAGTCGTGTGACAACAAAAGGTCCTAGACCCAAATAAATATCTTCGATAAAAATGTTAAAAATGATTTCTTCCAAACAATATTTCCGTTCTTTTTGGTTTCGATCTCAAAAACATACGATTTCTCCTGACCTTTAGAAATCCGGTTCTGAAGAGACGAATTTTTTTTCTTTGAATGACGGACAACCCATTCTATTTTAAGTTGCCTCTTACATTCTCAAAGCTCTCACTCCGATTGACGTGTTAAGTATTCGGAAGTTGTTTAACACAGCGTGAAATTACGTGACTCTCCTAATTGAATTAGATAAGGAGAATTTCTTGACAAGAAGAAGAAATTAAAAAAAATTGTTTCAAAAGAAAATTTTTCCAAATATCTACATTTTTTACGACCATAATAAGTACTTTTGGATAATAATTAATGAAAACCACAAGCCTAAACATTTTTGCATGGCAATGTCAGGGTACTTTAGCATTTCATATTCCAAACTGGTATATTGAAAATGGGTATTTTTTAGTGAAAAAATTATTATATTTCATGAGGAATTCATATTATTTAAACCATTGCTGTTAAAAGCAACTTCCTTGCTGATGATGTGGATGATTATTACTCAAGCGACTACCTCAAGAGTGAAATGTTTTTCCTGATTATCAAAAAGTTAATTGATACTTTGATTTGTTTACATGCCAGTAACGTGATATTTATGGTTTGTGTGTCTAAGTTGTGAATTTTTCAAAAAATAAATGGAATCGGCTTATCAAATAGATTCCATAGTTGCACAGTAACATGTCAATAGAAGAAACGTAATTTTGTTCTCGAGAGCTCCATAAGATCCAGCTTAGTAGCTGATCCTGATGATGCCACTATTTGAGGTATTTCCTGCAAAATGAAGCTAAAGGTCAAAGAATGAAATTATAGTTGAAGTAATTTATGAAATAATTTTAAATGATAAATAATATAATAGGCATATTTCTACATTAACTTATATTATTCTCAACCTAACCTAAAAAATGTCAGTCTCATGAGGCCTCAAGACTTCTGCATAAAGTAAAATAGATAATTCTTACCAATATTTTCGATCCCAACCACAGCAAAAGAACTTTGATGTATAAAACACTCCGCAAGTCACAATTAATTCCATAATTATAGGCGTAATAATATTAGTACTGAACTCGACAGAGTTCAACCTTGAGCGCGTTCTTTCTGAAAAATGGCGGAGAATTATAGTTGGTGATGCTAACCGACCGCGCTTTCCAACCTGCGCATGCAACACACGAATGGAAGATGGTTAACTAATCCATTTCAGAGTGTCAATTTGGTTATCCCAGATAGTAAACTTTACCCTCTTGAATGTAAACCATATGAGTTAAATCGAGATATCAAACTTAATTAACCTACGGTGTTGATTTTATAATACCTAAAAGTAAGTTTAATTTTCCAGGTATGGTTCAGCTGGACATAAAGAAAGAGTTTTTCGGACTTATGAGGAAAAATTCTGAATTGAACACGATACACTCTGGAAGGTTAAACAAATCATCTTCATTTTGACACTCAAAGTTTAACACTCCATTCTTCTCCGTGTGATGGTGAGAAGAGTTTTACATTCATTATAAGGAAAAAGTCATTTCTTTATCTGCCGAAATCGATCAGTTATAAAACTTCACAATGAGGCGTAAATCCACTATTCCCAGGCGCGCAGAGGAATGAAGAGAGCCATCCCCTCCACTTACCACCTAATACTACTGCCACGCACGCTGTAGACTGTAGAGAGCCTCAAGGTAGAGTTGCGAACTTGATCAGCGATTCACCTCGACCAATCAGCGCTGAGCTGGTCCTCCCACTTTTCTGCTTGAGGCGAATGTGACTCTCTAGTATTAGTGAAAGATGTCCGCGATTCACCTTGACCAATCCGCGCTGAGCAAGTTCGCAACTATCTAACTTGAGGCTCTCTAGCACGCTGGATTCACGAACGGGGCGCGCAAAGATCTGTTCGTAGTAGAGGGGATGGATTCTCGAGACTGCTCCCCACTCACTCCCTATCAATGTTCTACCGTCCCTTCAATCGCTTCTCTTAAAAGTAAAATTTGCCTAATCTCCGTTTAGGGACTTTTTTTCGAGAAATGTCTTATATTACTACCATTTGATACTGCTCAGATTCTTCAATCAAAAGATTGCTGATTAGGTCTTTCTTTATATGCATCCAAATTTATTTTCGCTGAAGTTGTTAGCAATTGTTTTTTTTTTTTTTTTATTATCGTTCCCATATAAAGAGATAATAAAAATAATTTCAGTTGTTTAACATCTTTTTTCGTTGATAGGAATGTTTGACGTTTTGGCACACAATGTCCTTAATTTAGATTAGATATGTATCTTGTTTTTGTCCGTTGACAGATTGTACTGACAATCACATTGTTATTTTCTTAAACCAAAAATGTAATATTCTATGAGGTGTTGAATCCTCTTCAATTTTTTCGAGGTTTCAACTATGAAAAAACATTTTTTTTTATCGAATCTGACGTAGAATTGTTTTGTATTGTTCATTATGTTTGACATTGTTCAATTTTCATCAATGTTTACTCTACGTACTCAAAACAGGGAAGGAACTTTTCGTGAAGAAGGATCGCATTATGTGCCGAAACGTCCAGAAATTTTATCAGAGGAAATCGATGTTAAAGAACTGGAATCGTTTTCATTATTTCTCTATATGGGACCGCTATACAAAAAAAATTACCTCAAAATTTCATTGAAGGCGACGCACAGTGGTCCGAAGTATCCAAAAAGCTGACCAGAAGTCAAATCTTCATCAAAATTGTTTAGAAATCACTTCTTGAGGGTAGTTTAGTCATGGAGTATGAATTAGGTGTCAAAAATTTTGAAAAAATAAGAAAATGACCGACACAAAATGCACCCAAATTGTGCTATAATCATGAAAATTTAGGTTTATGGTTGTCATAGGTCGCAAAATACAAATTTAATATCGAAATTTTGAAATAAATGAAATATTAATTCTTTATCATTCGCCAACACCAAATGACGGACACGCTTTGCCGAAAATCTAGCTCTTGTAAAAAATCTCTATAAAGAACAGATTTTCGAATTGTAGAATCGTAATCTCCTTTCAAAATTTCGAAAAGTGATAATTTTTGCTAAATACAGGGAAAAACTCATCACGAACATCTGGACTCCACGTAGTGATGCGTTCAAGGTACAGCGGTCATGGAGTTACAACACAAATACATGTGTAAAAAACGAAAGGGCAACTAGAAGCAGCTAATTTTTTGCATGCAAACGGAGAGGAGTAAACCGTAACCGTTACTGCCAACCCGGTAACTGCTACGCGATTCTCGAATATGAGATAAACAGTAACTGTTACTCCGCTCACATGAATCTTTGCTCCCTGCAGAGTATCTGTTCGGCGCGAGACAGTAAAACGCAACGCAGTCATAGTTACTGCTATGGTAATAATGGTCATGGTCTTGACAGTAATAGTTCCTGTTAAGTCCGTAACCATCACTGCACGCGCAGTTTTTTACTTTATCTACGTTGCGTATCTATGTAGTATTAATAGGTTAGTTTATGAGGTTTCTCAAGAAGTGTATTAAATTCAATGGCAAATGTGCAAGGCCAAAGTTCAAATTGAAAACCATTAAATTCGATTGGGACTAAAATTTTATCATCGATAAGGAATCAATTCAACAGCAGTAGGGGCTGTGAAGAAATTTATCCATCATATGATTTTTATAAATAAAAATTTTGCTCCATTCGTCAATGGTTTTCTATGGAACCCTTTAAAAAGGCCGATTTCATTTTTTGTATATGCATACATTTAGTGAAAAAACAATAAACGATACTCTTTACCAATTTTTAGGGAATGAGCTTCTTTAAAATATACATCGGTATTAGTAATTTATGTATTGATTGTATTGATAAAATAATGTACGGAACTAACCTCAAAAGTCTTCAAGTTGAAACTCAGAACCTGGAACGACGATCAGCTGATCCTCTCCTCCAATTCATGTAGTTTCACAAGAAATCTATTAAATTCAATGGGTAATGAGCAAGGTCAAAGTTTAAATAAAAAACCATTAGATTTTCGTGGAACTGAAATTTTGTCAGCGATGAGGCATCACATTTTGTTGCACCACTCATCAAATTTCATCGCACTATACGCAAAAAAAATATAAGACGCGCCCGATCACAGAAGTCACGACACCAATGATGCTTCGTTTAGTCGTAGCCGTATCGCTTACGAGAGAAATTTGCCACGGTGTGGTACGCGTCAAACCGCTGCATTTTCAGTCCGAAATCATGCTCGTCGCTAATCGTAAGCGCGATCGTTTCGGGGCTCTGTAATGCAGAGCGGTGAAACGATAGCGCATACGGTCAGCGACGAGCATGGTTTCGGACTGACACTGCAGTGCTTTGAAGCGTACCGCACCATGACAATTTCCTCTCGTAAACGATGCGGCTACAACCAAACGAAGCATCATTGATGTCGTGACTTCTGTGATCGGGCACGTCTTATATTTTTTTGCATGTACTACTACTGCGCTCGCCAGAGCGATTCTGGTATTAGCAGTAACTATTACTGTCAGCGGAGCAACGGTTACTGCAAAACGTTTTCAGGTGGCGCGCAGTAACTGTTACGGTGTGATCGGTATAGTTTCATCGCTGGCAGTAGCATTCACGGTTTATCTACAATCCGTTTTTCATTCGTAGCTGTTACCGTAAGCGCAGTAACAGTTACGGTGTGAACAGTAACTGCTCAGGTGTACTCTTCTCCGTGCACTTAGTAAATTCAATAATTAACGATTTCTTAATAAGAGAAAAGAATTTAATGAAAACTGCGTGTCGTTCGAACGTCCGAGATGATTTTTTTTCTAGCATTTAGTAGAAATAAATCATTTTTAAAATTTTGGGAGTAGATTTTAATTTCACAATTTGAAAATCTGTTCTTTATAGAGATTTTTTCTAGAGCTAGATTTTTGACATAGCGTGTCCGCAATTTTGTGTCGGAAATCGTTATGTAGCTACTATTGTCATTTGTTATAAAATTTCGATATTAAATTTTCATTTTTTGACCTAAGACAACCATAAACATGAATTTTTACGATTATAGCACAATTTGGGCGCCATTTTGCGTCGGCCATTTTGTTTCTGTGGATTATCAACTCTAAGTTCAGATTCCTCTACTAGAATACCAAGCCTAGGCAAATTGTATTTTTCACAATGCTTTTCTGGAAACTCAAAGCGAGCAAACAGTAATTTCGCATGGGCATAGAGGAAAAACAATACCTACAAAATGATACATCTGAAAAAAAGTTTTATTCACTTATTTGTACATACTAAAAATTCCATTATTTAAACAAAAAAAGCCTAATGATATAAGTTTTTTTCGCTGTATCTTGTTTATTCCGGTTACTCTGAAAGGAAAATTTTTCAAGCAAACACTGTAGAGAAGTAAATTCTCTACATTTTATGTCTCAACATTTTTTGTAGTAGAACTAGTTATTGTTGTTATACACCACGCCACATAACGCGACGTTCAACAAACTCCCATAAACGTGGCAGTCGCTCTACGCTTTGCAACCAACTAGAGGTTGAAATTGTAAATAAGATTGTTTGTTTATCGTCCATTTTACATATGTGTTTTTTTATATAATTATTAATAAAAAATTCTTCAAAAATTTGTTCTGTATTTATAAATTCATAGTATGAAACAATATATTGTACTTACACCGAAAATACTGCAAACGGTCAGTCTTGATGAAATGAGTGGATGACAACAATTTCCGTTATAAATAGACAATGAGATAATGCATGAATTTATAATGTTTTGAAAAACCTACTTTCGATCTAGAAAATGTAAAGTACGTGGCAATATTTGACAAGTTAAGTGAAATACGCAGTTCGTGTTATTAGTTATTGTTTTTATGGAATAAAGTTTCTATTACACAAACCAGTGAAAAACATGAAAACTTATTTTACAGAAAGTTATTTATTAGGAAAACATTATTCATGCAGTTTGTCGAACATTTGGCGCGTTATACAACAGTATACAACGAATAGAATTAGTTCAACAAAAAAAAGATCAAAGTGTAAAATGTAGAGAATTTGCTGTTCTACAATGTTTGTTTGAAAAATTTTCCTATCGGAGTAACAGGAAACAAGATATATCGGAAAACTTACATCATTATACTTTTTTTATGCAAATAATTGAATTTTCTGTATGAACAAATGAGCGAAAACAATTTTAGAGGCATTATTTTGTAGGCATCGTTTTCCGTATAATAATTTTTGGATTTATTTTCTTATGCAAAAATAATAGAAGTTATGGGCGTAAAACCGATTAAACCCTTTCATACAAGATGGCGCCAAAGTCGAGGGGCTGAGAACCCTGCAGATTCATAGTTAGGTTTTCCTAGTGGTACCATACGCCCATGCGAAATTACAGTTTCCTCGCTTTTAATTCCAAGAAAAATTACAATTTGCCTAGACTAACCCTTGGATGGTGGTTTCCAAGCGATTTTGATGAAGATTTGACTTTTGGCCAGCTTTTTGTGCACTTTAGAATACTGTGCGACGCACAGTGGTCCAGAATTGGATTTTCGCGGGAAACTTCATGTAGAGGTCGTACTTTTCACCCGATTTCAAGTTTTTTTTCTGTAAATACTCAGCAATAAATTTTTTATAAACGTAAGGTGGGCGATTTTCCATTGTTCGTTTGAACGAATCGCTGTGTCATTTAATATGGCGGAAAAAGTAGGAAATGTCGAATCATTTTTTGTTAATTGAAGTGGAAACAACATGACTATACTCTAAATCATCAAAATTGCATGCATAAATCCTAACTAAATGTGACTAATTTGATTAATAAACAAAACATTTGTTTCAAACAAACTTTATGAACAAATATATGGTTTCTTCCTTTTCATCAGCGAAAATTTTTTGTTTGTTATTTTGTTTGTTTGTTCTTTTGTTTGTTATTGAAAACAAATGACAAATGTATGTTACAGTGACATAAATTTCACCTTTTGATTTTAACCTTCAATTTTTATTAACAGAAAATATGAACTAATTGTCCAAAAATGAATTCTTCATCCGCGTTTCTTTGTTCTCAATCATACACTATTGCCGAAGCCTGTTGGATACAACATTTCTACGAATATTACCTCCTTATTGTTTGAAGTGATTGTAATTAACAAATTACAGAAAAAAATTCTCCAAATATAAATTTTTCATAATTTTTATAAAAATTTATTGCCCCTGGATCGTTACTAGTAGTGCATTATTATGGAAAAAAAATTTGAGTGAAAAATGCATATTTGGAGAATTGGGTTCATATATTTTGTTAATAGCTATTAGAGTAAACATTTGTAAGGATATATTTATAACAATTTCGTATCCCTTAGACTTTACAGCACTGTATTCTAAAAAAAAAAGTTCTCATGAGAAATTTAGATTTGGAGAATTTTTTTTTGTAATTTGTTAATAACAATCACAGTAAAAATTAGGAGCTAACGTTTCTAGAAATATTGTATCCAACAGGCTTTGGCAGTAGTGTATGATTGAGGATAAAAAAATTTGGATGAAATATTCATATTTGGACAATCAGTTCATATGAGTTGTTAATAAAAATGATAGTTAACATCCAAAAGGTGAAATTTATGTCACTGTAACATCCATTTGTCCTCAATCGTATCGTGTGATTGAGAAAAGAGAACTTTCTACAAAAGCAAATACATTTCGACTATATGCTAACGTATTTCGTTTATAACAATCATAAACATTAATTTTTATAAGTTTTTTCGAATTACATAGTACTTTCTGTAAATTCCTTCCGTTTTCATTAAGAAACAAAAAATTTGCGCTGATGAGAAGGAAGAAACCACATATTTGTTTATAAAATTTATCTAAAACGAATGATTCGTTTAATAAGTAAATTATTCACATTCAGTTATTATTCATGCATGCAATTTTGATGATTTGGAGTAAAGACATGTTGTTTCCACTCCAATAAAAAATAATTATTTGACATTTCCTAATTTTGCCGTCATATTGATTGACACAGCAATTTGTTTGAACAAAAAATGGAAAATCGCCCACCTTACGTTCATCAGAAATTTTTTGCTGAGTTTTTATAAAAAAAAAAACTTGAAATCGGGTGAAAAGTACGACCTCTACACGAATTTGTCCGCGAAAATCCATTTCTGGACCACTGTGCGACGGTCGAAAAAAAGGAGCGGCAATTTTGGAGTTGCACCGAAAACTTGATACTTTTGGTGTTTGCTCCAGAACGCGTTTAACTCATATATTTTTCCACTCAATAAAAAATAATTTTGCGTTATGGTGTTGTCAGAAAGTTAAGCATTTTAAGTAGAAGCTGTATCCAACATTCTCTTCCCTTGATGTACGTTCCTCAAAATTCTTAACAAAGTAGTCTCAAAGCTGCTTTCAAAACATAAAACCATATCAGTCATAAATATTTAACAACAAAATGTGAAATCATGAAGTAGTTTCATCGAGTGCAATTTAAAAACAAAAAAACATATTTCATTCAACCGAACGATTCAACTTTTATTTCTCCCCACTTCTGAATATGCATGTGATTGAGTATGTTAAAATCAAGAGTATTAGTTGAAGAGGTCGTGGTCAGTTGTTCCGAAGTTCATTGTTATCACTCCCGTCCAAAAAGAGACCAAGTAGGGGCCTTTATTCTCTTTGAAGAGATAATCGACAAATCAATGATCCTTTGTTTTAATTTTTAGATAAACTATTCCTATATACCATGAAAGATATATTATTCTTATCGCTATTACACGAATGCCAATGATAACGAAATGGTATTTGAAAATTGATGGAATGGTTATATACTTATTAAGTTTGACTAAAATAATCGAAATTTTTCAGGCACATAATTATTTTCTTGGATTCCAACAAAATTTGTTTGTTGTCTCAACAAAAAATTTTCCTCATCGTATAAAAATGATAGAATTATAGAACTAACAAATTGCAATCTTTTATCTAAAGGAGCTAAAAATTGTTGATACGTGTTGGAGATTAAGGGTAAAAAAGTCAATATTTTTCAAAAATGAAATAAAGCTTTGAACTCGAAATGAATTCCAATCGTGGGAAAATGTTTAGAAGTTGTCTTGAGTAAATGCATATGTTGTCTGAGTGATTTGTTTCTGTGGGGGCTTGGAATGGTGTTACAGACCTGTCGTTGTCCGATGAGCATATGAAAAGTGCCGGTAAAGTTGCTTTTCTACTAAGTGTGCTTCCGATTAAGATAGAGGGTGAGGCAATTCACTGAATAGTCATGGATTGGTCAAAGTTGAATTCCTTAGTGCACTTTTGTTTTAGAATCTTTTAGTTATGTAGTGCAACAGATATCGCGAGTTCAGCTCAATCGTTCCTAAGAGAGTAGATCAGATTTTTGTCACATCATTATGGCATTGATAGTGATTTATTGCTCAAATTAATATTCAGATTCCCGTCGATTTACACTTTGCCAGATGATCCTCGTCACGCCTTTCGTCAGTGCTTCGATGAATTTATAAATTGTTTATTTGAAAAGTTCGGAATGTTCAAAAAATTGTGCAGTTTGAAAAGTGTGGAAATAGTTTTTAAATTTGGTGATAGAGAGTGATTGCAGACCATGGACGGATATTATCTTTTAGTGGTCTTTTGAGAAAGAAGATAGATTTTCGAACATAAGGATGAATTTCCAATCAAGAAAGATTTTTTTATAAACAAAGAAACTTCATTTTATCTGAGATGTTGAATTGGCAAGCTAGAGAGACGGCTTTTCTACAAAACAGTTGTATTCATAACTCAGAAATATAAATATGTAATCAAGACAATTATTTTCTTTCAAAGCAAGATATAATTTACAAAATTTTGGAATTTTGACCGGAAACTACACATTTCACATTCAGAAAAAAAATTATTCAGATTTGGAGCGTAAGGATAAATAATTTTTAACCAAAAAAGAGCATCCTTCATAAACTAGTTAAATTCTTGACCAGAGAAGGAATATTCATATGTTTCATACGAAATGTTTGTGAAGAAAAAATCTGCAGAAATTCCTTTGATTTGTAAAAATCATAAAAAACCTCATGCAAATCTTGATTCAAACTATTTGATCGATTTGATCTTCACAATCAACGTCTTGCGCGTTTTAACTGAAACTCCAAAATTATGTAATGAATGATTCAGTATATTATACGAAATTCTATTTATTAACTATGGACTCTCCTCATCTAGACGAAGAAGACACCAGGTTTTTTAATAAACTAAAGAACACTTACACGGGAAGAGGCTCCACTTCGTGGAGCGAAAGCTCGTTTTTCAAATAAACTCACAGATCAGTAGATCAAAACATACCATCTACGTTCTATTTATTAAAATTCGTATTTTTCGCGGTTGACCTTACAAGTCTCCTTGCAAACTCATGCTTCCCTAATACGCTTTATTCTTCCAAATTTTTACGATTACGATCGCCTAACATTTCCTTGTGTAAAATTGGTAATCTCAGTGTAGAATGATCTCTGCTCGGCAAATCTTCAATGACGCTGAATTGTTTTGTACAAAATTCGACTAGCTCTTATTTGAGCAGTTCATAAGAATTTCTATCAAATTTCTGCAGTTGACTGGTGATCCACTCAGTGTAAAAATAACTAATAATAATTCGTTTACAATGATAAAACATAAACGAGTTTAGCTTACCCGAAAGGGATTTGGCCTAATGGCATGTTAATGAATAATGTGAAACAGCTGTGTCTTCCAAAAGATACAGAATCTTGGGAAAAAATAATTAAATTTTTAAGTAAAAGAGATAAATTTTCAACAAATAAAATTGATTTCCCCCAAAAAAATATAATTTCTAATAAAACACAGGAATTTTTAAAAAGTGCTCAAATTTTTAAAGTGCAATGTCATAGTTGATAAATTGAAGCGGAAAATGTTTTCAATTTTTAATATAAAACCGTTGTGTTCTTCCGAAAGATGACGAATTTTTGAAAAGAAAAATAGTACAATTTTCGAATAAAAGAGATAAAATTTCAACGATTTAATGAATTAGTTCAATTCTATGAGTTCAATGCAATACATAGTTGGTAATTAAATCAGAAGATTTTTGATAAAATTTTAACGAAAAGACAAATTTTTCAGAAAAATGCTGAATTTTAAACAGAATAATGAAATTTATTATGAAATATATGAGTTCCCCACCTAGAACATAAATTTTCAACCAGAAATCCCATTTTATTTGAAGAATCAAGAACTCTCAATAAAATACATGAATTGTTAATAAATTGAAGCAGTTTATAAGAATTTCTATCAAATTCCTGCAGTGGACTGGTGACCCACTCAGTGTAAAAATAATCAATAATATTTCGTGTACAATGATGAAACGTAAACGAGTTTAGAGTTTCTATAAATTTTGATAGAGATTGAGTATTTTTCTAGTTTTAGGTTATGTTGACATTTTCACCATTTATTGGTTCTTGCAACGGAACGCATTTGATTTAGAAGCAGATTTAGAATTATTAACAATTTTTTTAATGAAAATATCAAATTCCAGAGATCAAGCATTTTTTCAAAATATACTTCTCTTGATTTTGTGAGGGATTCGTAATTTCTGATTGAATGCAATTGTTTCTTTTTTCAACTTAGAACCCTATTTGATCAAAACATTATTTATTATATGTGTCGTTGAGAATTCGTATTTTCTTGTTGATGAATAAAGAAATCCATTTGAAGTTGAATTACTTCGTTAAAGATTATTTCGTTTTGGTTCAAGGTTCATAATTTTATTTGGTAATTCCACAATTTGTTTGAAAGTTGAACTATTCAACTGGAAACTGGACTGAATTATTAACAGTGACCTCTTTTGTGAAAAAATTATTTCTTTCTACTAAAAAAAAAATTTACCCATGTATTTGTTTAATTACATCATTGACTAAAAATTCAGTTATGTATTTTGTTAAATTTGCTTTGGTTTGTAGAACATTGATCTTCTTGAAAGGAAATTCTTTCTCCTTGTTGAGAGTTACTATTTTAATATTTTGTTGCAAATTTGTGTTATTTGGCCCTGAATTCAACCACAGCGTTGACAGTCAACCTATTTTCTTCAAAATCATTCTTTATTCGATTAACCTGTTTTGATGAAAATTCACGTATTTTTTTAGGAAATTCGTCTCTTTGGGTAAAAAATTAATCTGTCTTGTTAAAGAACTTTTCTTTTTGGTTTGAGATCTGACTATTTGGTGTTATCATTTCATAGTACATCATATTTTATATAAGATTAGAATTTATTGTATATTGTATACTTAAGTGCCCACATAGGGGTTCCCAACTGAAATATCGAAAGATTAGAAATTATTTGAGAATTCGACGTTATGTTGATTTTTTCCATCGATAATCGGTTTTCGCAACGAAAATCATGAAATTTCGAAGAAGTTTTACCATTTTTAACAATTCTTCTAATGGGAATATTAGATTCTTTATTCGATTTCCTTTTTTTTATTTTTATTGCGTTTGGTTCATCAGAAATTAGGGTTCTGAAAAAAAATCAGATTTAAAACCAATTATGCTTGTTTCAAACTCTGCATATCAAAATTTATTTAAAAAATCATATATTTTGTTCACCAAAAGTTGAAACCTTGAAGATATCAATTATTACCCAACTTGTTGGGAATTTATATTCTTTGGTTTATGAATACATTAATTGCTCCAAAGTTGAGTTAACAAAGACATTCTTTCGACGAAATTCAACTGATTTTTCATCAATTGATCCTCTTTGTATGAAATCGATCTTCTTGCTTCAAAATTGAACTTCTGGATTAGAGATTCAGCTTATAGGTTCAAATAGATTTGTTTTGTTCAAGGTTTAATAATTATTCAGAACTGTTCTTTTGATATAAAAAAGATTTTGTTTGAAATTCAACTTTTAAGCTATGAATATAGCTGTTTCGATGCAAAGACGTCTATTTTGTTCAGAGTTTTATTTTTCTTCATTTTTCATATATTGATAATTATTGAATGTTTTTGTGCACCTATGTTTTGAAATATTTCAGTTTGTTAGTAAAACAGATACGGGAAGTGTAGCTTAATTGTGCCAAAGAATGGCTAAAAACTCGTGTCACTTGTTATGTAATTTATATTAATTCATTACTCAAATTAATGCACAGATTTCCGAGAATTTACATTTTGCCAGATGATTCTCGTCGGGCCTTATGTCAAAACTTACGAATTATTTATTCGTGAAGATCAAACGGATTCGAAAATTGAACGATTTACTCAAAGGAAGGAAATAGTTCGGTGATAATATGGTTGGATAATGATTTCTTTCTTCGAAAACCTGATTGGCTTTTCAATACCTAAATTTTTTTATGTAAACTTAATTTTAAATTTGGGAACTGAATTTTCAAATTGTTTCTCCAGATGAAACAAATCATACATTAAATTACATGGGTATGATTATCTGGGTTGGACACATAGTTTTGTCTGAGTCTATATCTTCTGTTGAATAAATCATTTTTGCGCTTGCAATATCGCAAAAAGTGAGGTTAGGCGATTACAAATCTTTTGAACCAGAACTAGAATCCTTCGAATCAAAGAAAAGAAAATAATGGGTAATTTGAAAAAAAGGTTAGTCAGGGTTGGCCTATGTAGTCAAGGTTCGCCTAACCCAAAAAGTAATGGAGAAAAAAATTTCATGAATGAGCGCTATGCATTTTTTATTTTACGGTAAATTCTTCACAATTTCACATGAAAATGAAGTAAAAAATCCATTGACGATCATTCCCTGCTCACCTTTCCGCCTATATCTGGAATCCCTGTTGTAAATTAATAACTGAACAATTCCTGAATAAGAATTTTTTTGTGGCTGTTACTAAGGCTCACCGTGCAGTCCAACCATGTTATTTTTATAATTATAGAACAATTTATTCGTAAAAAGAATGGGTGGTTCAACCTTGACGATATACATATTCCACATTGAGACGTACTGCAGCAACACCAACACCAATTCTAAAACAAAGCAACTCGTATACAACGTTGTTAATTATAGTGTACATTTTACAGAAAAATGCCTAACTTGGGGGTTTCATGCTTTTGATACAATTTTATTCAACTTTTTGGGAGAATAATGAAAAACTTTTGCCACTTTGGAAATGTCACGTCAGCACTGCACTTTTAACAAAGGGTTCGATCTTGAGAACCCTTCTCTAAGTCTTTTATGTCACTGCTATTCGCTAGAATCCTTCATGAACGATTCTATTATTTGATATGAAATCATAAAATTTTGAGGAAAATTTGAAATTTTTATAATTTTTTTTTTACCGGAAATTGGCATTTCCGAACGAAAATAGTTCCGAACTTTAAGGTTATTTCACATCGAATTCATTAAATTATTTCGGAACCTTTGCATAGAAAATTATTAAACTTTGAACAAGATTTCAATCTTCGAAAAGTTTGAGGTTATACTTCACGTTTCCGGAAGAAACTGCGTACACGCAGGAAATGTATCTATTTTGAAATAAAAAACCCATTTCTTAAAACTAGCTTTTCTACAAATTGACCATTACATCAAAATGAAGAAAAGAAATTTGATTTATTAGGGGAATATCCTCATTCGAACGGAAAACCATTATCTTGACTAAAAATAAACGGATATTTTTTATTCTAATCAAAAAGTCTCGCTTGTGAGTCTATTTAAAAAAAAAATCATTGAATTCAGGGAAAGATTTAGAACTTTGCGAAAACTCTGGGTTATTAGGATTTTCTATTAAACAAAAATCGACATTCTGAAATCTAAATCAAAATAAAGATTCCTGATCCGCAGCAATTGATTTAAAATATTTTGGATCTTTTAGAAATCCTACAAAATTCATATAGATCTTTCAAAATACCCCAAAACTTTTGATTGAAGAAAATATTTTTAATCTTTTTCGATTTATTCCGAAAAAAAGTTTACTGCACCGTGTATTGACAATGTGGCGGAACATTGGAAAATGAGCATGATTGCCGGAAAAATAAAATTATTTCGTAAATCCGAAAAAATGTTTTAATTACTGATGGTTCGAATGATAAATAAAATTCCAAGTAATAGATTCGTAAAATATAAAATTCATCAATTAATTTTCCTAGGCCCTGCTTATAGCTAAAGTTTGACTAAAAAATTTCTTGACGATAGGAATTTCATTTTTGTCTTACCTGAGCGATGATGCAATACCAACAAGGCTCAATTACTGCAAATATGATTCATTTGACGCATAATTTGATAAGCTTTTCGACTGCTTTATCAAATATTTGCATTTATTCTGGCCGCCGTTATCTCCTTCCAAAGATGATGCTTATTTTTTATTAGTCACCTGGTTTTTTTTCTGAAAGCATCCATGGCTAGTGTTTTTTTCAAACAGTTTACCATAGGTATACATTTTGATGCAGATATCAAGTGGGCAAAAATGCAAGGGAAGAGTGAAAGAAATTGGATAAAGAGATCATCTATATCCTACGTTTTGTTGACATTTTTGTGAAGTAGATTATTGGAAAAAAGTGAAAATGGTTAGACCAAGTGCTCTTGCGAGGGTTGAAATCCTCAACAGTCGTAATAAAAAGATGAATACATTTCGGGGGGTTCCGAAGGCAGAACTCGAGCGCAGAACTCATGCACTTTTGCAAGCAATGACGGTGAGTTTCGACGAAAATAAGAAATAATAATACATTTAATTTTATGATACCTTTCGCGAGATTTCAGAGTTGTATGAAATTGGTTTTTTGAATTTAATCCAGCAGACAGTACCACTTCTGTATGCACTGAAGGCGTCACAAGACCTGGAAGACCTGGAAAAGTCATGGAATTTTAGAAATTAGACCTGGAAAACCTGAGAAAGTCATGGAATTTGGAAAAAATTACTGGAACTTTTCCAATCGTCTCTATATCAAAGTCTTAATAATTTAGTATTTTATAGAAATCGTATATTTGAAAATTTATACGAAGTGATTCTTCTACATTTGAACGATTTGAACGAGCGCGCGAAAATGGTAGCAAGATTACGATGTTGGCAGCATTGTGGTATCATCTACATAGTTGCTCAGATTAGGTTGGATTGGACGGTCTGTTTTTGTTTTCCACTTGAGTTGTGTTTCAGTTTGATCTTGTAAAGCGCTAAACCAGTAAAAGTTTTTCTTGTTCTCAGGATCATCTTTTGAATTAATTCAATTTATTTCACTGAATTTTTTTAGAATGTGGACCTTGAACTTTTTGAAAATTAGACCTGGAGAACCTGGAAAAGTCATAGAATTTTTAAATGAGAATCTTGTAGCAACCCTGAAGTTGACCAGTATTTCCTGACCTCATAGATTGTAATCTTTAAGGAATGTAGAATATTTCTGTGCTTGTTTTCAGTGAAAATTATAATGCATACGTCTGTAGGATATGTCGGAAAGTTCGCGCTCTTTTTTCTATTTCGCGCAGTAAAAATTCCGGTATTCAATGAAGGATTAGTTACCCAGGCCGCATCAGGCCGCTTCGATTCTTACTGTGTTGTACACAGGAAGGTGTCTTCTATGAAGTGGCGTTGAAATTTTCTGCCCTAGCTTGCCCGTCATCATTTAGGAACGATTTCTTTGAGGCGTACGGCGCGCCGTTTTACGTGCCTGGCGCAGCGCATAGCGAGGGGCTTGTCGCATGGACGATACGGGGAAGCAGGAGGGAGCTTTCATTTCCGCACGAAGAAATTTCTGAGGATACTAATCCCTGTCATCGAATGTTTTGACGTAATGTGAGTGTCAATCAACTTATCCTAGCCAGTGGCAGTTTGCCGAAAGTGAGAGAAACGAGCGCCAACGACCACGCTAAGATTAACAAAAAAATGTTCAGAATTACCGACACGCGTTTTTCATTTGCTTATATCAATTAAACGCAGCCTTTGCCACGACCAAAATTTAACGAGCTTATTGCAAGGGTTCAAATTATATATCCGTGTATTCATACTCTTTCCTAATGAGCCCGATGATGCTTAATTAAATATGTCGGACTGAAATTGAGAGTTTTCATAATGTTCCCGCATGGCTAAATCCAATCCGTCCCTTTCGCACCTGTGCTCGCTCGCTTTGGCGAGACAAAGAGGGCCGTTCCTTCGAAATGTCTCTTTCACACCCATGCTTCTGATCCTCTATCTCTTTCGCGTCAGAGCTGGCACGTCAATTGAGCTGCCGGATCATCACAGGGGGGCACGCACAATTCTCTTTGAGAGAACAGGATGAACCCTAGCCATTCGAAAATGAGGTCCCGAATTTTCAATTCTTAAAAGTACACTTCAATACAAGATTCCATTGCGCACCTTTTTCTTACCGGAAAATGTATTTTGTATTAACTGTGATTTCTTTTACATGTCGCCGGAGCAGAGGATAAAAACTATAGTCAAGTAATCGAGTAACATCAGAGTATCAATATTATGTAGGAGTTTCCAGGAAAAAAACAGTAACCGATATGTTAACATAAATGGAATCCATCTTGATTAGGTAAATTAATGGCAATTGAAACAAAATTGTTGGTGATCTATGAATTTGAAAAAAATTCGTGAAATTCATTTATTTGTGGTTATTGATGATATTCATTGTAATTCATAAAATTAAGGAGGATGTATTAAATTTCTTGGAATTTCTGAAAACTTATGACATTAATGGAAATTTATTAAATTTGTGGTTTCTTATGAGATTCGTGATGATAAATACAATTTGTGATAATTTATTAAATTTACGTTAATTTTAAAATTAGAATAAATCCATCCTGCGATGATTTATCCTCATAATATAAAATCTGCACACTACGTGGGCACAATCTCATTGCGCGCTTTGCTCGTAAGTTTGAGCGCGCCCACGGCGCGCGACTGTCGGATCTCGCGCTTCGCGCTCGGTGATAAACTCATCGCTTGTCTCGTGCTGCGCACTCGATCGAAATTTTTCCAGAATTGTAAATCGTTGATCTATTTTTTTCATATGTTGTATACTTTTCCTGAAAATTTAATATTTTAATGTTCCTTTTATTTTTCTACGATTGAAACAAAAACTTCGCGTCCAATGGGAAAAATGATAACACATTTGAAGATATTTTCCTGGTAAAGAACTTGTGTGCATTTATTTTTTCCAGATTTGGTGTCAATTGTCCAAAGATTCCATTTTTTCATTTAAAATATGGTTTTTTAAAAATGGAGCAAGAACTACTTGTCCTGTCAAGAAGCAGATTTTACCAAATTGGTAGATCTTCATTGTTTGCACAATTTTTGTTTATCCCTGTTCTCCCGTATCTTGTATAGTTGTCTAAGTAAATATTCTCAGTTTAGTGTAAATTTTGTAATTTTGAAAATGCTATCACCCTGACCATAACTCTATTCATAAAAAAGTTTAACCCATAATAGCTGGCTAACGAACTTGACCTTCAGTTTCAGACAATAAAAATGTGTACCAAAGGTTGATCAAATAGATTATTATTTTTTTCATAAGTTATCGTGCTAAAAAAACAAACATTCATGCATGCAGGCATACATACATACATACAGACACCTTTATAAAAATCTGTTCTTTGGCTTCAGTGTTTATCAAAACTTGGACATATGTCGTAAACCGT
>WSXT02060222.1:0-12669 GCA_011762715.2 Neuroterus valhalla
TAAATAATTGTAATTATCGCCTAAAATACAGATTTGGGTAATTATATAGTATATTGGATATATAATTATTTTCGTATCATATAATTCATGATAGTATTAACCGTATAAATAACATTAATATTATTATTTATTGTTATTATTATGAATAATACAAGAAAATATTATTTGAAAAAGTAAATCAATGAAACATTCAAGAAATCGTTTAGAAAACTGCTAAAAAATTAAATTGGCTCGAGTAATTTGTTCGAATCAAACTCAAAATAATCAGGGAAAGTGTCGTGAATAATTTCTAACCAGAAAACTGGATGTATTCCTCGGCGAAATGGAAATAACAGACTTTAGGTGCACTATAATCACTCAAAGTTAAAAAAAAAACACACAAAAATGGATAAAAGACGCGATTTTCTCAAGGGATTTTTTTTATTCTTGCTAGAACGTACTCAGGAAAGTGCCTGCAATCAAATCCCGTAAGAAAATCTCATATGCCTTTTAGGTCGGATTACGTACACGTTCAAGCCCACCGTGTATGTTTATGAAAACATTGGCATAAGCTATGTTCAGATATGATAATAACTGTTTCCGCTATAAACAATAATACACAGAGTCTTGTTTTTAGCTTCTAATGATCGGATAGACTTGAAATAAAGATGTAAAATTTCAATGAAAATTTAATAATAAAATGGCTCTGTTTTCAAATTTCTGTCACTGATTTCTGTTCAGTTTCCAAAGTATATTTTTTTGGGTAAAAATGTAATTGATCTTTATGGGGCCACAAAGGATAGTTTTTCAGGATTGGAACAGGCTGCCCATAAACCATCCCAAATTTTTTCTACGCTATAGGCGTAAACTTACCGGCCATGCTGTTGTACTCGCACTCACGGTTCCTCAAACATGAATCCTCATTTTTCAAATAAAAGTTGAAGTACACCCGGAAACAAATATCTTCTGCCTCTTCAAAATTTTCGATTAAATTGCTCTTTTTTCAAGAAAAACAGCTTATCCTTTTGGCCCTGAATTTTTTAATTTCTTCGATCAACGTTATCTCAGTATTGATAAGTATTATCATAAAAATGTTCATACAAAAAGTGATCATCTCGTGGACTAGTACAACTTTTGTTTCAAACTCTTTGCTGTAGAACAAATGTTCTACTCAAAATGAGCACATTTCACTTTTTGCTCGTTTTTCAACGTTATTGTCAATTATATATGTTAACAATTGACGGTACAAAAAAATGATAGGGAACATTTTTCCTCATTATTCGGTTTTCTAGCCAATGCCATTTTCTAATTTGCAGAAAACCCGAAATCGTAAGAGGATTATTGAAATAATTAAAAATCAATTAAAACGTTAATATCTCGGTGCTCCGTGAAACTCCGGGACCAACAAGGGCCAATATTAGCACTGCCCTGGGGTGGAAAATTTTGGACCGAAAAAAAATAAAAAGATAGTGATGAAAATACGGTCTCTGAGAATTTAATCTTTTTCCACCTATTAAATTCAGACAATAAAATTATCGCCGTGATGAAATATAAAATAAATTGCTTCGCTTCTATGGTCTGTTCCAAAAAAAAATCGGCATTTTTTATTTTTGCTTAGGGGCGGCAAATTCCGAAATCCGGCTCTGGCTGTAAATATTCTCCGAGTACAGTATGATGATGGAGTGGACATTTTTTCGCCAAATTCAAAATTTTCTATATTCGAATGCGTATAACTTCCATAATTTTAGAAACACACTTTTTTTATTCAGATGGCATCTACCGACCATCAAAACCCAATAAAAAATCAGAAGATTCTTAACCTAGGTAGTTGCGCGCACTTTCCACAGCTGCATATAGACCTTGGAGCGGACATTTGAATTGTGAAAGTGGTGACTCGAATTTGTGTTTTTCTTGTTATACTATTGATCAGTGCACGCTGTTGAATCCATGAAATTTCAGTAGCTTATACTCCACTGAACTTGCATGATTTTTTTTAGAATTTTCAAACATTGCACGGAAAAGCTACAATAATTAAGCTTTTATTCCTATTTTGAGAAGTCTGTCTCTAAATTCGCATACAATATTCCTTTTATTTTAGGTGCAGGTTCGCCCATAATATCACGGTGCCAAAAAAATGACACTTTCTTGGATATGCTCATATGCAAAACCAAAACGTCTCATGGAGTTTATATCCTTTTATCATTTACGTACACGAAAGCCACAAAACCCAAAAAACACTAGTATTTTTACAGACCTTTACCCCGTAAAAAAAAGCGTATAAGGCCCTTCATTATCATTTAGCGTATGAAATGTCCGAAAAATTTTGATTTTATGCAATACATCAAACTAAGATCATAGTATTTTATTAGGGATTCCAAGAAACGTACTCTCTTAATCTAAACTAGTAGTTTTCTTAAGGAACTACTTCAGGAATTTGAGTTTATTAGGGAGCCTTTCTAAGTGATTCAATAGTTTTTTGTTGTAGATCAGTATAAAGAATGGGTTTAATGTTCAGTAAAAGTGGATTAATCGACATTCTTACGAAAGAAATTGCGAGACGGCTTCCCGGTTGGCTCCGTGCTACACTTTCGGCTTTTCTAACCGAGGTAAGCAGTCTAAACTCTTCAATCTCGGTTCATATTGGCACCTTGCGCCGCCAAACGTAGTGCTCGAGGCACACACGAAACAAGATTGGAGAGTTCAGACTGCTGACTCCAGAAAGGAGAGTGCATGATGGAGGTACCGTTCTATCCATTTCATTATTAAAACAATCCTTACTTAGATTCATAGAGAATAACGTTTTATGATTCAAAACGGTAATTATATATAAATTTACAAAACTGAGGGATGAATTCTATGGTTATATATTTTTAAGTAGCCAAAATTTAAATAGAACTCCCCTAGTTTGACCGAAGAGTAGTCAAACGGGTGTAACATTAACAAGAACACATGAGAGAAGCGAACCTATTGTTGTCAGAACGACAACAATGCAGCCGCTATCCTCCGACACCACGGAAAATAATCTGGCTTTGTCCATGATACCTGTAGTGCCCTGGATTGCGTCTAGTCGCGCACTGAAGAACATCAGGTAGCAGTATTGTTGAGAAAAAACTATAGTATTACATACGTGGAAAGTATCAAGAGATAGTGAATTATAATAACGTGGCACTACGTTCGTGTTTGGAAAAAAAGTCTTATGTGTAAAACGTACATAAAAAACGCTTTAAAAGAATCGAAATTTACAATTCCGAAATTATTTATTTACTATGTTTTTTTTTCAATATCATTCCTGTTAAAAAAAATTATCGTGTTTACAGACGGACGGCCGGCATACGTACATACAGACCAACAGACGGACACCATCGCCAAAACTTGATTTTCGGCTTCAAGGGGTCTCCAAACGTGGAGATCCGTTGAAAATTCAAGATGTAAAATTTTAGACGACTCTAATACTTTCTCAATCATAAATGATGAGAATGTAATAAGATAATCGTACTATGAAAATGCTTTGATATCTTTTTACATTCTCATCATTTATGATTGAGAAAGTATTAGATTCGTCTGAAATTTCACATCTTGAATTTTCAAAGGATTGGGAAGTTTTGGGAATACAAACAATTCATATTCATAACTTTTTTCGATGAAGAGAAAACTGTCAGATTAATAGAATTTTCAAAATTCAAAAATACAAAAGAAACTGGAGATTCCACGCGGAATAACGCACGATATGGGAAAAAGTAAAAGTGAAAAAACGTTGCTTTTTGAGTGCCGTATGAGATTATCAAAACAAAATTCCGAATTTTCAGAAAAATGAAAAATTCAAACTTCTACTGTACAGCAAATAATAGAAAATCGAAAATTTTATTACATTCTCATCATTCATGATTGAGAAAGTAATAGTATCACCCGAAATTCCACATCCTTAATTTTCAACTGATCTCTACACGTTTAAGAACCCCCTGAAACCGAAAATCATGTCGAGCACGAAGCGCGAGTGCCACGATGAGAATGTGTCCCCTGAAGCCAACAGAGCTTTGACGAATGTAATGTTCATCTTTACCTAATTACGTTATAAATTAAGAATATGAGGTTGCATTAGTTAACTGGGATCTAAAAGAGATTGCTCTGTTCAATCCACTACCAAATCTGCATAATTATTGAACATTTAAATTTAGCGTGGCATAATTAGATTGAAATATTCTACGATATAGAAATAAAAAAGTAATTAGGTGTCTTTGGGACACCCAGTTGGAATGGAATTCATCTGCCTATAAATATAATAGTCAAAGACAATATTGTTTATCTAATTTTTTTAGTATGTGGGCTATGTCATCAACAATTTTAGAGAAGATTTGAGCTCCTAGACTATATTCGTTCCATGGAAACAAATCCATTTTATTGAACTAATCCACATTTTTGTTTTGACAAAACTCATAAGAAGGAGCTGAGATAGATACACATGAAGCTTTTAATTTTGGCATATCACATTTTATAGCAACTTGTAGTGTGTATGTCTTTGTCAATTTTATGAATAATATGAAAATAATCAGCACATATTAATCATCAGTTATCAAGCCTATAAGTATAGCATATGTTTAAAGTTGTAACAGTTCGCGGTTACGATCTTTCCTGCATATTTATTTTCTACATCTTCAATTTAGTAGATATATTCACTTTTCCTCTGTATTTAAAGTTATGTTTGAAGTCATGTGATTCCTTCAATTTGAGTGCGTAAGTGTAGAGGTGTGCCTTCGCTCAAGAAAAGCAGTGTGCGAACAACAGTAAACCGCGAGGGATCAGTGATCTGATCAATTTCAAAAGGACATCAAAATCTAAGACCTTAATAGTTTGTCCAAAAACGAGTGAGTGATCTGTGTAGCAATGGGGAAAGTCTTAGTCTGACAAATTATTCATGATTTAATAAAACTTCATTTCAACTTAATTCTCACGATTCTTCTCTGACTATTCCTGATCGGGCCAGAGAAATCACTCGCTTGGTATGTGCAGATTTAAGGAGGTAAGGCTGCCTCCTCTCTTGAATCAGATTTGTAGAGTGATTCGAGTATTGGAAGAAAAACTAAGCCATGATGCCCCCCCCCCCTTCCTCCACCCTTGATGCCACAAAAACCCTTCTTGACCCCTGCCCCCGTGAACCTCTGCTGGAGCCACACCTGATGCTTAGAATCACAATTCACTTAATTCATACTACATCTAAAAAAAACACGCAGAACAGTGCACGGACAATCAGTCAGCTTTGTGAAAGAAATAAAAATTGGCGATCTGGACATGTATGAATAGCTAGCGCCACTTATTATGCATTTAGTCTGTGCCTGTGGAAATCAGGTGTGGGTACATACTTCAATAATTTGAACTTGTAATAAATATAAGAAATAACATAAGAAGTCTGCTTTAAAAACGAAGTACGATTCTCAGCTTTTATTATTAAATTAAGATTGCGCTAGACGGATTTGATTTATCTCTTGCAGAATTTGTAAACTTTTATTACATTGTCTCTTATGTATGCATTTGAAGTGCTAAATGATGCAATCAGAGAGGCTTAGCTTTTGGTTTCTTCTGCAAATAATGGTCCTCCAAGCAGCTTCCCAATAGATGAACGATAATCATTGCTCTGCGGAAACTCAGACACCGCGTTCCCCACCCACGCATAAGGCGCAAGTGGGAGAGTGAAGCCGACAAGGAGATCGAAGATGATCGATGCACGATCTATTGCTGGCATTCGGTGGCTCGCTGGCGAGCCGTCAAGGCCTCTCATAGTGGAGCAGTAAGCAGGGCGAAGGTTTTACCTTCCTACCCGAGTTTGGTGCACACTTCAGGAGTCCTTGAACTGTGAGATACTTGGCTTGATTGAAATTCCAGGCTATTCGAGTCTTATTAGCAGTGGGCAGGGCGAAGGGTCTATCTTCCCACCCGAGTTCTGTGCACTACGAAGCGAATGCTCTCAAGACGCATCAGCTTCATTCGAAGAGAAATAAATACATGACGACAGTGTGATTGTGCTAGCCAAAGTAGTAGGATTCTTAAGATAGGATTTATGGGTCAATTGTATTTGTGTAATCATAGACTTCCAGAAATTGTTAATCGATAATTAATGCGTGATTTTGAGAGCCAAGTAGCTCGACATGAGCAATAGGCAATACGATTTATGCACGAGTAATGTAAAAGGTTATATAATTATTTTGAATAAAACATTCAGTGAGTTGAAAAAAACAAAATATCTTCATACATGACTCTTTACTCCTCCTCACGAGATTCCAATTTATTTTATTTTCCTAGATTTTATCAAAAAAGAATCTCCAACCGAGTAAATTGAGAAAATGATTATTGAAAAAAATAAGCAGAAGCTTTCAATATGTGAATCAAAAAAATATTCACTTCAACATAAAAGATTTGAACGAATAGAAAAAATGATATCATTAATGTTAGAACGATAAACGAATGTGGAAAAAATGTTTGCTCCTTATTAATTTGCATCGAATAAATCGGATATATTGCTATTAAATATAATATGTACAATATTTCTACATATTCTTAACACTGGCGCAACAACATTTGAATGGCCCGGGCAGAGAAAAACGACAGATGTCTCCTTCGCTTCAGGAGGTCTAGCGAGGAAGGTAGTTAACTGGGAGGTGATGGAGAAATTCACGGCCAGTGATCACCAACACATCACGTTCCAGATACAACCAGAAAATATAGATTCAAAAGTGCTCACCCGCAAACCGGAGAGGTGGAATGTGGTGAAGCTGGATGAGGAGAACTTTGCCAAAGTGATAATGAGCAAGCAAAAAGAGCAGTGAATACACAGAGAAGCCGAGGGGCTGCTTCAACAAGCCGTCAACTCCTTGCAAAGCAAGAAGACACCGAGCCCAGATGGTATTCCATACGAGGCTCTTGAAGTAGTGGGACGATGCAACCCGCAACTTCCACTGGAGATGTACAACAGTTGTCTTAGTACCGGACGTTTCCCTTCGAGATAGAAGGAACAAAGACTGATGTTGATGAGCAAGGGCAAGGGCGACCCATGATCTCCGTTATCCTACAAGCTTTCCTGCATATTGGACTAAGCCTAGCACAACAGAAAATGGAGATTGTGATCCTTACGACCAAGAGAATCCAAACGTGCATCCAGCTTCAAGTGGGAGGTGAGATGATTGAAACGCAACAGTCAGCCAAACATCTCGGTATCCATCTGAATGCGAAGCTAACATTCAGGATTCGCATACAGAAGGCAGCGGATAAGACAGCTACAGTACCGGCGAGCCTCAGCAGAATCATGGCGGACGTTGATGAACCCAAACCGAGGAAAGGTCGGTTATTGATGTCTGTCATTACAACTATCCTGTTGTACGGAGCCGAAATATGGGCAGATGCACTCAGGATAGATAAGCACCGAAGACGCATGGCCGGCGTACAGCGGACAGGATCACAGCGAGTCGCCTGCTCCTAGCCTGTCGCACAATCTCCGAGCCTGCGGTGTTGTTGGTCGCAGGGATCACCCCAATCGATCTACTGGCGCACAAGAAAAAGGAAATCTTAGGAAGGAAGGCGGAGGTGGAGAAGTTCGCCGCAAAACAAAAGCCACGTGCACGCACCATGCTTTAGTGGAAAGCCAGATTTCTGGTATCACGGCCCGTATTTACCTGTAATATATAAGTAGAAGAAAATATGATGCTGGAAATAGACATTGGACCGATCAGCAAAGAAGACATCATTGCCAAGATGCTAAGCAGCAAGGGAAGTTAAGACAAAGTAGCAGACCAAGTGAAAACAGCGCTACGGGGAAAGTAAAGTGAAGAACACTTGTTTTTCTCAATAGATGCAACAGACTAGAGGTTCTGATGTGTGAGTCTATCGCAATGCTGAGGACGATACCTTCATCTTGGTTGGAACACGGCGGTGACAGAATTTGCGGAGAAGGAAAGAGAAAATGTAAGGAGCTCTTAGAGAGCCAGAAAACAGCACTGCCTGAAGTAATGCGCAAGCGGTTTCCGGGGGGAATTTCGCCAAGATGAACAATGGTGATTTTTTAGTAGGTGAAAGGTGAAAACAACATCTCTTCATGTTTCTAAACACGAAAGCCCCACACTACCAAGATTACTATGATTGACTTTGAATGTTTAAAGATGGTTCCTTTTCTATTGCAATCAATATAACGTTGAAATGGATTGAAATTCATACGCTGCAGAAATGAATTATTATGTTTTTATCGTAATGAGGAGGTATCGGTTCTTTGTGAAAATCGACTTTCGCAGATTCAATGCAATCTCTACGATTCGAAACCCTCTGAATCCGAGAAAATCCAGTTTGACGATGATGTCTGTCTGTCTGTCGTTGTTGTCGTTGTCTTTATTGTTGGCTATATATCGCATAACTCTTGAAAGACTAATCGGATTGGATTGCCCCTTGGCACATGTTGTGAGGGACCAAAGAAAAGGTCAAGTTCGATAACCAGCCTTTTGGAACCAACGGTTATAGTTTTACCCTTGCAAATAAAATTCTCAAAAATAAAAAATTCTATTTTCCGACCAACCTATGGAAGATACGGGAAAAAATTATTGAACAAAAATTGTTGACCTAAAAAAGTTATAGAAGCTTTGTTGGAGTCAAGTTTAAATGGGGAGATAACACGTGGTTTTTGTTTTGTTTGCAAAAATAATATAAAAATAAAGAATCCATTTTGTGGCCAAACGGTATGAGATGAAATAAAATGTTCAGGACGAAAACTGTCCACTTTATAAGATTCACAAATTTCATCGCTATTGTTTTTTGATAGCATGCGTAGTTTTCGTTTTATTGGCAAATCTCATATTAAAAGAAAAAAATTCCACTTTGTGGCCAAAGTGTACGAGATAGGAAAGAATGTATGCAGATGAAATTGTTCACTTTGAAAGGATCTACAAATTTGGTGGATACTATTTTTTTATAGGAAGCGCAGTTTTTGTTTTTTTTCGGAACAAACAATATCCAAAAAAAAAAAATCCATTTGCGGCTAAACCGTACGTCAAAGGAAGAAATATTTGCAGTTACAATTGTTTACTTAAAAATTTTCTACAAATTTTCTTTGAACTATTTTCTCATGAAAATTATTGTTTTTGCTTTAATCGTAAAAAACAACATTTCAAATATAAAGTCAAGTTCCAAACAGAACTATACGAGATACGAAAAAAATGTTGTAATGAAAAATTATTCATTCCAAAAAGATACATGAATTGTGGTATTTATAAAAACAAGATGAAAAAATTCATTTTTTCTAATATCAAGGCTCATTATCATTTGTTTTATCATAACAAATATTGAAGTAATAATGGAAAAGGAAATCCATGGCTTGTTTTGCATTATCTGAACAAGCTGTCTCGGATCAAAGTATACGAATTAATATATATCACATTTATGATGTATTATAGATGTTTTGAACAAATTTTAATCGAGTGCTAGAAATAGAGGGTAGGGTGAAAATGAAATATGCCCCGTGGGCCAAACAGAATGGGTGAAGGGCACACCGAGAAAAAACCACGATAGGTTCTTGCTGCGGCCCACTGAGAGTGCCTCGAACCATGTCTGGCGTCCGCTGGCATGGCAAGGGGCTGGTATGTGCTTGCACTGCCGAGTTGGAAGCCGCAGTATAGGATAAAAAGCTAGCCCCTTCGGGCCTTGATCAGGAAGTGCGTGGTGGCTACAAAAGTCGGAATCTGCAGTGCCCCGGGCGAGTTCAGGTCCGCCCCTGTTTCCCGGGACTTGTTAAACGGAGGCTGGGCCCCAGGGAACTGGGGTCGGATACGTTGCGAGGGTATAACCCTTTCCAGTTATTTCGGCCTACCCCTGCGCTGGTGAAACTTTATGTCCATTCTAAACCCGGACAGAACTAACGATAACAACCCGGCAATGGACAAGGACATGAATCAGATAGCAATAGAGATGGACAGAGTGGAACCGGAAGTTGCCCCCTTCGCAAGAAGGAGTTCTATTCCGAGGACCCGGCCGAGAAAAATAACACTCTCGTGGCCCGACTCAGGCCAAGACCATAATAGGCAACGCACAGCACAAGCTAATACACCTAAAAGGAAGAGGAAAGGCAGCACACCTGGAAGAGAACTTTCAAAATGCGAGACAAACAAAAGTGTGTACGTAGCTGCTATTGAACAAATAAGTGTCCGATCAAGAAGACTAGCAAAGACGTTGCTGGATATGTATAGGCCCAAAATGGAAATCCTGGACATAAGTAGCCATCTCACTTTCCAAGCTGAAATTCTTTGCCCAAAGGATATCAAACGACAGATTAAAAAAGATCTCGCTGAAAGGGGAGACAGCGAAGCCATTCAACTAAGAAAAGAAAATAAAACGCTTCGCAAAAGAATTGACGAGATGGAAGCAGACATCGAGGCACGCAGAAGACTGATATTCTTTTACCATGTAATGTCAGTCTCCAGTCATACTCCGAGGAAGTACATAAAGGCATAGAGATATTTGGAGGTAGAAAAGGTCTTTTGTAGCAAGGGAAAAAGGCAGGTGAAGTAGCCAGAATGCTACACTCCCTGAGTTTTTCTGATGTAGATGGAAGCTTCAAGCAGACTACCAGAAGCATCTTCTATCCAAAGCACGAAGATCTAGTGACCAAACACGACGGCAATCACGAGTTTCTTCTCCTAGCCCTGACAGAGGTGAAACGCCATTTGCAGGAAGACAAAAGGGAGAAAATCGCGGTTTCAGCGATGAAGGGAGTTATGGGACTTGTTTATGCCCGTATGATGGAATTCGTTTTCATCGACTCAGAGATCCAAATTGAAGTGTTCGAACTTGTCAGTGAGAAGACAGGTAGAAATAAACAAGAGAATCGCGGGACGTAGTACAAAAATGAAACTGAAAATGGTACAAAATCTGAAAAACCTGCACGAAAAAGGAGGCGAAAACCAGACGCCCTCCTTGTGCAAATTAAGAGCAAGAACTATGCCAATATACTGAAAGCGGAGAAGCAAACCGTTGACCCTACCGATATCGGAGTAGATGTCAAAGGCAATAGAAAAACGAAAAATGGAGACCTTCTACTAATGGTTCCTAATAGTGGAAATATGGCAGAAAACCTCGAAAAGGAAATCTCCGAGAAAGTCCCAGCAGCCACAACATCGCTTCTAAGGAGGAAAATGGTCCTTCACATCAGAGGAATGAACGACGTGACGATCATCGAGGACATCCAGGAAGCTACAGTAACTCACGCACTCACGTTTTCCCATGACCGGTATGAGAAGGTCCTTACTGCATATTGAATTCAATGGACATAAAAATAGAGGACTTCGAAGTATGAGCACTCTGGCCAGCCTTTGGCTGTCAACAAAATAAGACGCTTATAATGCGCGAATTAGACCTTAAACGAATTTTGAAAAACGGAAACATAGGAATCGGCTAGACCTCGCGCAGAATTTTTAAAAGACTGAGAGATACCCATCGCTATAAATGCTGGGGACAGGGACACGCAAGGACAGATTGTAATGGACCAGACAGAGAACTCTGCATGAAATGCGGGAAGGAAGGACATAGGGTATCAAACTGCCAGTATAAGCCTTTTTGTCTTGAATGCTTGAAAGAAGTTCATCAGACAAATAGGCATACTTGAAAGTGAAAATGAGGATCCTACAAATAAACACAAATAGGAGTCGCTATACCGTTGATATGGTCCTAGCTACCGCAACAACTGATTATATAATTTTGTGTTTTTTTACTTATGTATGTCGATCTTATGGATAAACACTCTGAATGTTCGCGTATCTAAACATCTCCACTCTGAATACGATATCTCAAAAGAGCTCTGAAGTTTCCTTTGTTTATTGTATTGTCACTGTTCTCAATATCAATTGTCTGTCGTTTCGATGACCTGGAAGTGATATGTTCTGACGACCAAGTAAAATTATTGTTTCTACAATTGGTTTTAATCTGCCGCAAGTTTTTGCTATCTTCTCTTATCGGTAACCATCAATTTGAATACAGACTTTCAGTGCAGGATCTTGATCAGATTTTAGACATTGTTATGCTACTGCTACGGCTGCAACGTGATTTTTGCATGAGAAACAAAGTGGCCATCCTGACCAAGAAGTGTACCATAGATATTCAACGGCTTAGCTATTAGTTTTTTTGGGGGTACATTCCTCTGGAAACCACTCATAGTTACCGTTGCAAAGAAAGGACAGTATCTACAAAAGTATCCTTGTTGCGCGGGATAAAAAACGAGCCATTCAGTATGATCAAGATGTTTTTGTCCTGTATATCTTTTCTCTTCTTCCCACTTTTTTAATATGTACAAAATAGAGAAATTGATAGTGTTTAGGCGGAGTCCAATAATTTAATCGCAGCTCCTTTCTTGTAAAATAATTCACTGGAGTTCCCACATAGCTACGAATATCAAGTTTTCAAACATCCTTATTTTCTTTCGATAATCTCGATTCTTGCTTGATATGATCTATAGTTTCTATGTTATAAAAGTTTAAATTTTCAATTTGTGATGAATGTAGCAACTTCACTATTACTTTTTTAAACATTTGGTTCATCGATTATCTTATCCTCTGTAAACAATGGAACGTAATAATGATAAATCATGATTATCATAATAAATATCTTATTGAAAAAACTTCGTTTGAGAAATGGCAAGTGAAGACTAAAAGATAAAGAAAAAACTTTATA
>WSXT02060244.1:0-12669 GCA_011762715.2 Neuroterus valhalla
AACCAGACATGAGTCGTTTGAGTCGTTCTCATCGCCCGTATAGGGGGAGCCGCAGGTTGAGCACGGTCCCATTCCGAGACGCGACGAGCTCGAGCCAGGTATCACACAAAAGAAAGGTCAGATAAGCCTCCAGGTAGTCCACGGTACCCTGAGATCGTCTTAAGCCC
This sequence comes from Neuroterus valhalla, assembly GCA_011762715.2. NCBI lineage: Eukaryota > Metazoa > Arthropoda > Insecta > Hymenoptera > Cynipidae > Neuroterus > Neuroterus valhalla. The sequence continues at coordinate 168 of WSXT02060244.1, forward strand.
TTCCAGTGTTTAAAAAAAAATGTCATGATCCGTTTTATCCGACATTTTTTGTTAACCTGAACGTCTTTCAAGACCACCGTGTAGGGTAGACTTTTGCTCACTCCTATCCTGATGGTAGGTAGCTGCTTCATCCGCCAAAAGCAATTTTTCGACAGATGTTGAGCGTTTTCCGGATGTTGATATCTCCCCACACTTTTCTCACTATTCTATTTCTTGCTTGGCGAGTCTCTGCTACTGACCCTGGTTGAATTGGGCCATCTCTCTGTAGGGGATCTGCTGGTAGATCATCATGAGTTTGCGCACGAACATCAATAACACGATAATGTTGTATTGCCTAACCAGTCTTCACGTAATCTCGTGGTGCAGTTTCCTCTATTTGATATTCATCATCGACGTTTTCCTCATTTATCCATACATGTGCTCTCATCTCAATTGCTTGGTCTTCTGAGATAAGTATAGATTATTTCTGATGTCCTCAGCCTTGGTGATAAGATCATCTACTGCAACTCTCTGTATATGAGGATACTTCGCAGCGAAACATATTCTAAAATTGTCACTTCTCGCAATCAGCTTCAAAAGCTTTCTTTCAAAAAGACTCTTAACCCTTCTGTGAAGATCAGGATGAAGTAATAGCCCTCGAACATTATTGGAATTAAACAATCTCAAAATGCCAAAACACGTAGGAGTCAATCCATTAAGGATGAATATGGCTATACATAGTTGGTGTTCTGATGAGGTCCTTCGTCGAAGGGCGAACGTTCCAAGTTCCATAAATAAAAATTTTAACAGTAAACCGAAAAACTCAACATCTTTTACTTCTATAATAGGGACAAATCAGTTTTTTTATAACTGTTTTTTTCTGGTTGATGCTCTCCCATAGTATTCCTACTGGAGTGAATATCTTCAAATCACTGATGCTAGCCGAAGCATCCCTAACAGGCGCAGTTCATGATCCACTGTTTTTATTTGTCGCAGTCATTCTTGTTGGCTAGATTTTTTATCTTTGAGATCTGCATGAAAATAGCACAGCTCATCATCACCGCCATCACGCATGCTGTGGCCCTAGCTGTGGCTCCAGAGGCACCCCAAGGATCCTTAAAAAGAAACCAACGTTCCTATATATTTAGAAGATTCACCACATTTTTAGGTTTTGGTATTGTTACGCCAATGTCGGAGTACCTCCGGTAGAGCTAGTTAATATATTATTACTGATATTATATGTTTATGCTAGCTTTTCTACGAGCTTTTAATACAGTGTTTCATCATTAGCTACGGGCTTACTCAAGTGCCTGATAAAACAGCTGACGCTCAGGAGTATTTTGTAGGGTTCTAAAAGCACTTATCACATCACTACGCTCACTGTTTGTAATGAATAAACAAACACATAAACAAATATTGTTTTCACAAGAAAAGCAGCTGTCTTGGTGCCAAGCAAGTTACCGAACAGCAATGGACGTGTTATACTGTACACACATGGCTGTAACGTACTGTAGCAAAAGTGTCACGGTTTGGTCTCTGTTACATTCTTTTTTGTCCATCCCCCATCCCCAAAGTGTCTTTTAAGTAAGTTTGTTCAAATTTAGAGGAAGCATTATTGCTTATATCTATAGTTGATGAAAGTATCTAGAGAATCAAAAATGTTGGGACAAAATGTTTTCATAATCAGAGAGCTAAGAATTAGGGATAAAAAAGGAAATTGTGTGCAGACCACATTTCTGTGGTCTGATCTAGGAATGGAGGATAGGAACCGAAAATTTCGCTAGGTGGAATTTATAGAAATTTACTAAATGTTTTAATGACATCGTGATACATGATAATTATTCAAATTTTCTGTTTCTGATTAGTAATTAAGAGTATCTTTATTTTTGGCAATGTGGAATGCTTTCTAAATCAAATATTTCTATATTTTCGTTATTAAAGTTGAACTTATGATCGAGCTCATTTGCGTGTTTACATGATGTTATCGTTCTTCGTTTTTTATTTCGCGATGTTTTGTATTAGGAGTTTTAAGTTCTAAGGGGTCGGTCTCCTTGATTGTCCAAACTATAGTCCTCCACAGTCTATATATCATACACCATAGGTCAGATAAGTTTTGCAAAATTGAGGTGTTTTATCCTGTTCTGTAGTTCGTTTTTACCGAGAAGATAATGGTGAGGTTCACTTTCCCACAAATTCTTGATGAGGACAATTGGAGATGGTTGTGATCTGGTGAGAGAATAATCCCAAAGAAATCTATGATTTTTTCAATTGTCACAAAAAGGGTGTATTTATTTATTAACCAGTTCTAGAACTGAGGCCAAAAGAAACCAAATTCTTGTATCTGGGTTCTAATTGTGTTGAGCAGTATTAGCAGGAACATTTCGACGGCCGCTAACAATAAGATTCTATCTCAGCGATCAAAGCAGCAAGGTTCTATATTTATCAGAATTCAAAAAGGTACTATCTCGTCTGCCAATTCAAAAAGGTTCTATCTCGGCGGCCAATGCAAAAAGCTTCTATCTCGGCGCCCGATGCAAAAAGGTTATATCTCAGCGTTCCGTCGAACAAGGTTCTAGTATTTTATTATTCCGACGGCTCAGATAGAACCTTGTTGCTTTGATCGCTAAGATAGAACCTTCTTCAATTGGCCGACGAGATAGTACCGTTTTGAATTTCGATAAAGATGAACCTTGTTGCTTTGATCGCTGAGATAGAACCTTCTTGAATTGGCCGATGGGATAGTACCGTTTTGAATTTCGATAAAGATAGAACCTTGTTGCTTTGATCGCTGAGATAGAACCTTCTTGAATTGGCCGACGAGATGGTACCGTTTTGAATTTGGATAAAGATAGAACCTTGTTGCTTTGATCGCTGAGATAGAACCTTCTTGAATTGGCCGACGAGATAGTACTGTTTTGAATTTAGATGAAGATAGAACCTTGTTGCTTTGATCGCTGAGATAGATCCTTATTGTTAGCGGCCGTCGAATTTGCTCCTTTTCATCAATAAACGTCTTTCGTAGATTCTACCCAATTTTAAAAAGCCTATCCTGTAAAAATAGAGAATTCGAAGACAGGAAAAATTAAAAATCAGGGTTGCGAAAAGATGCAGGGTTGAGGTTGAGGTTTTATATTGTAATCAAATTCATTCTTTCATATTAACCTGAATCTAGTTGCTCATTAAGATATTCTAAAACTAAAAGATACTAACTACGCTCCTGAAGTAACTGTCGAAGCACGCACGTATTGCGTACGATGGTACAGCGTCTGTTTGTAAAAGAGGCACTTCGCGCATCACTTCAAAACCAGGACGCGTTTTTGTAAATATACTAATGACTGCTCACATGAATTAATTAGTGAAGACCTACGGGTACCAGGACTTGTTTTACAACATGCTTGATTACTTTCCTGTTGACTCCGTTTTCTTCTTTTCTTTCACCTCCCTATGCTCTCCGAATCACCGGCAAGACTTAATCGAGATCTTTGAAATAAATTATCGGGAACAATAGTGTAAGAAAATTTCTTAATTTGCAGATTTTTGATTTGTTGAATTTTCCCTGCTAATGTGGAGAGCGCAATATTTAATTTAGAATAGCGAGTCTTCATCTTTATGGTTTAGCTGGATTAAAGATTGGAACATTGTAACCTTTTTAAATATTTGAAGTCAAAGATTTGGGAAATGAAGGTCTGGAAGATTGAAAGATTGACAACTAAAGATCCTGAGAATTTCACACAAAACTGAACAATTCCAAATTAAACATTATGCAATTGGTCAGTTCTAAATTGAATTGATTGAAATCCTCTGATGAATATTTTCTTATAAAATAGAATCATAGCATTCCAAATTGTTCATATTTTATGTTTATTGTTCGTAACCAGTAATATTCAGCGAAATCTAATTCAAAAATTCATAAGAATTTTTTTTTTCGAATTTGTGTGCAAAACGCCCGGGAGTTTGTTCGAATCAACAAAAAAATAAACACCTTTTTTCAAATATATATTTAGAGGTGGCGCAAGCCTCATAAAGTTTAACACGTATTTCCCATAAGAAAAAAAGACGTTTTCGTAAATTTTATTAAGAATTCTCAATATAAGGTGAAACAAAATCGAAATTCACCATTTCTCTTCACAATTAGTCACCCAATGCGAATAAAATATTACTTTTCAAAGATCACCCCTATAAGTGTGTTTCATAGGGTCCCGAAAAACCCCCATAGGTGTAGAAATAGGTTTTCGAGTTTTTTGTGCTAATTATGATAACAAGATGTTTATTTGAATTGTTTAAACAATTTATTATTGTTTTTAGCAACTTTCTCTTAGAAAAGAGTTACGAAAGTCAACGTTTTTTCTGGATTTTTCAACTTATTTTCAACGTTTCAGTTAAAGCGAGGTAATAATCAATTAAAGTTAACAAAAATAAGTGTTCGAACAATTTTTCATTAATTATAACGACAAACTGTAGATGTGAATATCAAACAAATTGTAGATGTTTATTGCTATCTCCTTCCAGATTGATACTACATAGTTGCTGTTTTTTCCTGACATTTTGAACTTTTTATCACTTTTCAAATAGCTGAAAGTGATAATCAATTCATGTTAAAAAATTATTCTTTAAACAATTTTTTATCATTGCTAATAATATTTTCTTTGCTTAATAATAGACTTTGCGGTTGTTTCTGAAATTTCAAATTTTTTGTCCACTATTCACTTGAAGTAAGTAATTATTTATTTCATTTAGCAAAAATCATTTTTTAAACAAATTGTAAATTTATTATCACTGCTACTAATATTTTCTTTGCTTAATAATAGAAACTTGCGAATTTGTCTAAAATTTTTTACTTTTTGCCCTCTTTTCACTTGAAATGAGTTAATATTTAATTTTATAAAACAAAAATAATTGTTTAAACAAATTATTATTGTTTATGGCTTTTCTCTCTTAGATTTGTACTAAAAGTTGCGAGTTTTTCTAAACTCTTAAGCTTTTGATCTACTTTTCACTTAGTGAGGTAATAATTGATTCAATTTAACAAAAGTAATTGTCTAAACAAATTATTATTGTTTATGGATATCTCCTCTTAGATTAGTGCTAAAAAGTTGCGGTTTTTCTAAACTCGTAAGCTTTTCGGCCACTTTTTACTTAGTGAGGTAATAATTAATGCGAGTTAGAAAACATGCTTATTTAAACAATTTGTTATTGTTCATAACCATTTTCTCTTAGATAAGTGCTAGAAAGTTGTAGTTTTTTCTGAAATTTTTAACTATGCACTTAATGGAATTTGCATAAAATTCAATTAGATTGAATTAGATTGAATCGATTTAATTGTTGGTTGAATTAGATTGGTTTTTATTCAAAATAAAATTTTTTCAAAATATCAACCATTATATTTTTTATTGAAAATTTATATTTTAAGGTCAAAAATTCAAATCTTTGGTGGAAAGTTGAATCACTTTCTTAAAAATTCAATTTTTGCGTTGGAGATCCATAATTTCAGCAGAAAGTTCGAAATTCAAATTTCACTAAATGAATTCAGCTTTTTTGTTTTAATTAATTTTTTTTAACAGTGGGAAAAAAACAAAAATAATTTACCTAAAACAATACAATACTATTTAAAATATGATTCTCTCTGATGCTTATTTATTATTTGTTCACAACTAGAAAGGTAAAGCAAAGTTAAACATTTCAGAAAAAACCGCAACTTTCTTGCACTAATCTAAGAGAAGATAGCCATAAACAATAATATTTTGTTTAAACAATTAGGTCTGTTCAATCAAATTAAATATTAACTCACTTCAAGTGAAAAGTGGGCGAAAAGTTGAAAATTTAGGGAAAACCAGCAATTTTCTATCATTAAGCACAGAAAATATTATTATCAATGATAATGAATTGTTTTAACAATAATTTTTTTTAAACAAATAGTTAATACTTTAATCTAATTGAAAAGTGATAAAAAGTTTAAAATTTCAGGAAAAAACAACAACTATGTAGTATTAATCTACAAGAACATAGCTATAAACATTTACAATCTGTTTAAACAATTATTTTTGCTAAATTAAATTAGATAGTTACTTACTTTGCGTAAAAAGTGTCCAAAAAGTTGAAAATTTCAGAAAAAACCAAAACTTTGTAGCATTATTCTAAGAGAATATTGTTATAATTAATAACAAATTGTTTAAAAAATTATTTTGGGTAATTTTAAGTGATTCTTACCTCACTTCAACTGGAGCATTGAAAAAAAGTTGAATAATTCAGAATAAACCTTGACTTTCTTACCCTTTTCTAAGAGAAAGTTGCTAAAAACAATAATAAATTGTTTGAACAATTCAAATAAACATCTAATTATCATTATAAAGTAGTACTTCATATATTAGAAACAATCTGATTAAAAAACCGCAAAAAATCATAATTAGCGCTAAAAACTCGAAAACCCCATTTTTTCAATTATGGGGTTTTTTGGGAACCCTGTAAAACAGACTTTTGTGGGTGATATTTGAAAAGTAATATTTTATTCGCATCCTGTGACTAATTGTGAAGAGAAATGGCGAATTTTGAACTCGATTCACCTAATATTGAGAGTTCTGAATAAAATTTAAAGAAACGTCTTTTTTTCTTTTGGGAAATACGTGTATGGGGCTTGCGCCACCCCTAAATATTATTTTTCTTCGGAAAAAATTCGTTTATATTTTTGTGGATTTGAACAAATTTCTAATGTATTTTTGGACCACCCTATTGATCATTCCCTAGAAAATGTATGGTCCAAAAAATATTTCGAACTTTGATATTTTAATTTTTTTTCGACTTTTCACTATGCTTATTGGCTCATGTAATACAAATTAAGCTGAATCCAAGTATCAGAAATAGTGTTCTTTTCTGTCCTAAAATATTAGATTGTACATGATATAATATTTCACCTCGAAGCTACGAACTTAAGGTTTATACATAGATACATACAGCATAAGTCATGACGATAAAGAAAGTTTATTGCTGTGTGGATGATCTATTTATGTAAAGGTGAGTCAACTTAAATGTTTTTGTGAGAATATAAAAATGAGCACTAAAAACTATTTTTAAGTATTTTTGATGTGAGAATATTTTTACTTTGTGGATGAACTGTATGAATTTTCAGAAATAATTTTTCAATACTTTACACCTCAAGACCTTATTTATTGCAAAGTCAATCTCTGAGGCTACGTACAAATAAACTGCATTATCAATATTTATATTAGAGAATTTGCAATTCATAGAAAAATAATAGTTCGAACGTAAAATTCAAGGCGTTAGTATCAAAAATATAACAAATGAATCCGCGGTGAAAATAATTCTTAATCGACACAAATATTCTTACTTCATATTATATTTGTAGTATGACAAGAGATTTCTGTCCAAGGAGGTTATGTTCTATTTCAGAGTATGTCATTGAATAAAGTACATCAACATATTATCGCTACAAAGTTTGAACAACGATTCTAGAAGGACAGATTTTTCATGATCCAACTTTGTCCCTGCCGAAACTTCGAATCGTTGAATGAAATTCGTTCATGAAAATTATATTTAGAAAATTTATAAAAGACTAAGTGTAAATTATTGAAAAGGAGAAATTTGATTTCAAATAAATTATAAACTATAGTTTTCTGATAACATGAACTCCATGACATAAAAAAATATATCTCCCTAATATTACTTATCAATTACTAATTTTGTAGAGGAAACTATGCTAGAGTAGGTCATAAAAAAATCGAAATATTTTATCTCACTTTCATCAAATTCAAGGATAGTTATTCACGCTCTGGAAAGACGTACCTAAAAATAATTTAACCATTTCTGTTGAAAATTTTTGATAAAATCTATTATTTAGTGTCTTTCAGTGTTTTTAAAAGCAATCTTGATATACTTTTTCTAACTCCTCTGGATTTCTGAATAGGTCATTGCTTCTGGGAGGAAGAATTGAGACGGAAGCATATTCATTAGGGTGATCCAAGAAAACTTTTTTCAAATTTTTATGCAAAACGCCCGGAAATTTGTTCGAATCCACAAAAGAATAAACGCATTTTTTTTCTGGAAAAAAATAATATTTAGAGGTGGCGCAAGCCCCATGAAGTTTTATTGAGAATTCTCAATATTAGGTAAATCGAGTTCGAAATTCGCCATATCTCTTCACGATTAGTTACAGAATGCGAATAAAATAATACTTTTCGAACATCACCCCCATGAAGCTGTTTTATTGGGTCGCGAAAAAACCCCATAAGTAAAAAGATGGGTTTTTCGAGTTTTTGGCGCTAATTATGATTTTTTTCCACTTTTTTTTAAGCAGGTTGTTTCAAATACATGAAATACTACTTTATACTGATGATTAGATGTTTATTAAAATTGTTTAAACAATTTATTATTGTCTTTAGCAACTTTTTCATAGAAAAGGGTTAGAAAGTCAAGGTTTTTTTCTGAATTTTTCAACTAATTTGCAACCTTTCAGTTAGAGCGAGGTAATAATCATTCAAAAATAACAAAAATAATTGTTTAAACAATTTGATAATAATTTTTACAATATTCTCTTAGAACAGTGCTACAAAGTTGTGGTTTTTTCTGAAATTTCAACTTTTTGGCCACTTCCCACTTACAAAGAGTCATTATTTAATTTATTTTAGCGAAAATAATTGTTTAAACAAATTGTAAATGTTTATAGCCATCTTTTTCTAGATTAACACTACATAGTTGCGGTTTTCTCTTGAAATTTTTAACTTTTTTCCCTTTTTCACTTCGAGTGAGTTAATATTTGATTTTATTTAACAAAAATAATTGTTTAAACTAATTATTATCGTTTATGGCTTTCCCCCCTTGGATTAGTGCTAAAAAGTTGCGGGTTTTTTCTCAACTCTTAAGCTTTTTGTCCACTTCCCAATTTGTGAGGTAATAATTAATGCGAGTTAACAAACATGCTTATTCAACAATTTACTATTGTTTATAACCATTTTATCTTAGATAAGTGCTAGATAGTTTATTTTATGAAATGTTTAACTTTGCGCTGAATGGAATTTGAATGAAATTCAATTACATTGAATTGATTTAATAATTGGTTAAATTAGATTGTTTTTTATTTAAAATACACTTTCCTTTTGAAATATCAACCTTTATATTTTTTATTAAAAATGTATACTCTTAGGTCGAAAATTTAACTCTTTCGTTGAAAGTTGAACTGCTTTCTTAAAAATTCAATTTTTGCGTTGGAAATCCATAATTTTAGTAGAAAATTCGAAATTCAAATTTCACTGGATGGATTCAGCTTTTTTGTTTTGATTAATTTTTTTAACACATGGGAAAGACCAAAAAAGTTAACTTGAAACAATACAATACTATTTAAACATGATTCTCTCTAATGTTTATTTATTATTTGTTCACAACTCAAAAGGTAAAGCAAAGTTAAACATTTTAGAAAAAAACCGCAACTTTTCAGTAATAATCTAAGAGCAGAAAGTCATAAACAGTAATAAATTGTTTACACAATTATGTTTGTTATATTAAATTCAATACCTATTAACTCACTTCAAGTGAAAAGTGGGCAAAAAGTTTAAAATTTCAGAAAAAACCGCAAGTTTCTATCATTACGCGAAGAAAATATTATAAGCAATGATAATAAGTTGTTTAAACAATTATTTTTCTAACACGAACTAATTCTTACTTTATTCTAATTAGCAAGTGATAAAAAAATAAAAATTTCAGGGAGAAACCGCAACTATGTAGTATGAATCTAGAAGAAGATAGCTATGAACATTCACAATTTGTTTAAACAAATGTTTTTGCGAAATTAAATAAATAATTACATACTGTAAGTTAGAAGTGGACAAAAAGTTGAGATTTTCAGAAAAAACCGCAATTTTGTAGCATTATTCTAAGAAATATTGATATAATTATTAACCAATTTTTTAAACAATTACTTTTGTTGACTATAATTGATTATTACGTTGCTTCAATTAAAACGTTGGAAATAAGTTGAAAAATTCAGAAAAAACCTTCAGTTCCTAACCATTTTCTAAGAGAAAGTTGGTAAAAACGATAATAAATTGTTTAAATGATCCAAATAAACATTTAATTATCAGTATAAAGTAGTATTTTATATATTTGAAACAATCTGCATAATAAAACCGCCAAAAAATCATAATCAGCGTCAAAAACTCGAAAAACCCATTTTTTCACTTATGGGGGTTTTTGGGGATCCTATAAAACAGACTTATGGGGGTGATATTTAAAAAGTAATATTTTATTCGCATTCTGTGACTAATTTTGAAGAGAAATGATGAGTTTCGAACTTGATTCACCTAATATTGAGAACTCTGAATAAAATTTACAAAAATGCATTTTTTTCTTATGGGAAATACTTGTAAAATTCCACGGGGCTTGCGCCATCTCTGAGTATTATTTTTTTTCAAACAAAACAAAAATGCGTTCATGCATAATTGAAAAATATCACGCATCGACTTTTGAAAGAAAAAACGTTTCAACGATGAGTAGAACAGTCGATTGTTCAACATTTTAATATTAAAGGCATGTTTTTGGTTATAATAGTGAAAATCACTTTTTCTAATTTTTCTTATATTTATTCTTTTCATACCTTGATTCAATCTATTCCGGGTAGAATACAGTGTCGTCCCCAATTTGGTAGTTAAAATTCTAGGAACGAATTTTGTTGCATATTTGCCTGAATTCAAATGACCTACTCAGAAACGTGACCAATTCAGAAATGTGACCTACTCTTGCATAGTTTTTCCCATAGGATGATAAGCGTGATGTGAAGAAAACACATTTATAGTATAAAGTTTTTATTAAGAGTAAATTTATACCTCCTTTCTGGATCACGTTGTAAGGCGTCTATCACAGAGTCTAAGATATATTGAACACCTGCTCGCTGTATATATTGTTTACCTTAAATGAAATATTTGGAGAAAACTTTATTCTATCGTTTTCATAAGATTTTAATTTTTATTAATTTATAAAAATTGAAATATCTTACTTCCATAATAGTATTGGTCGACCGTTTTCAACCAACCAACATCGTCGTGAGTATGTGGTACCATGTGTATGTTGAGTTTATCTGGATGCACGTTTGGACACGACTAGAATATTTTTTTGAATATTATTCATTATATCTCATGTGAGAATTCACATACTTTGACACCACATAAGTAAACCTTTTTTGTACAAGTTTTGAAACCAACCAAATTTGAATACAAAATAAAATTTTAAATATTTTTTTGTCGCGGGATTTTGATTTAAAAAATGACTTTCTTGGTTTTGAGAGTTTTTGAATGGATGCGTCTACCCGTCCCGAATTTCGGGACGACTAGCCATATTTTTACTTTTCGCTACTCGTCCCGGATTTCAGGACGACTAGCTTAGTATCATCATTCGGCTGGTCATCCCGAAAATAATATAATTATTATGAATTTTATCCCTTTTCAGTGCACGAGAATGAGCACACTAGTATATTTTCACAAGTTTGCTAGTCGTCCGGAAAAAAATCTAATAATGCAATTGTGACGCGCTCCGAAAAAAGGGACCTAAGAGCGAAAACGCTGATTTTAGAGGAGAAGGGAAAGAACAGGCGAGAACTGGACAGACTTCAGCTGGAACGGCTGTTTTTGAATTGCAATACCTCAAAAAATACCCGACAAAAAAATTTTCTGTTCACGAATAATTAAAAAGCAACCCTTAATTAATATAAAACGACCATAATCCTGAAATCGATTTTTTTGCTCTTAGGTCCCTTTCTTCGGAGCGCGTCACAATTATGGTTTATTAAACCAAAATCCTGCCCCCATCAGACTTGGAAAAAGGGGGAGGGGTACGACCTAAATTATTTTTTATGACCAGTCATAGGGGTGACTTCCGCTTTCACCAGACTTGGAAAAAGTAGGAGAGGGTGTCACCTAAATTATATTTATGACCAGTCGCAGTCGTGACTTTTCGACCCCACCAGACTTGGGGAAAGGGCTTTATGTCAGAAATTTGTTCTTCCGGCATGAAAATTAAACAAGTTGGGCGAAGTTTTCGTTCATTTTTGACTAGGAAGTCTCTTTTGGTCTACAAGTCAACATTTTCTTGAAAATTTCTCTCCTTGGTTGAAAATTAACCTATTTCATTCAAAATTCAACAGTTCCGTTAAAATTTCATCCTTTTTAGTTGACAATTGAACTGTTTTGTTGAAAATTTATCCCTTTGGGTTTAAAATGTTACTATTTGAGTGGAATATTCTATTACTTGGTTGAGAATTCGTCTTTTGGTTCAACACTCAAAAAAATTTTCTGGGTAAAGTTACCAGATGCGTTTGGTTGAAAATATTCTGGTTGTTTCAATCAGAAAGTCTAGTTATTTTTTCTGTTCAAAAGTATTCTGGTTATTATTTCTGGTAAAATCAACTGTTCAGCCCTCTGAAGATGGATATGAAATTTGCAACGTTGCCCCTAGCTGCCGGAGAAAGTAGTCAATTTCAACCTCTAAGTGTCAAAAATCAATAAAAATGTCTAAAATACTTTCA